>MU377157.1:0-76601 GCA_022495195.1 Xylaria digitata
GAGTTATTTAAAAGCGCACGGACGTTTTTTGTATGTATTTCGGGGTGGCCAATCCAATAGGGTGGCCAAAATCAAGTGGGAGATGCGTTATGTTTTATATTTTTAATATAGTTTTAAACATATATTGCATTTTTTAACATATTTTGTTTGTTATTGTTGCTTAATAATTTATTTTATTTAAATTTTTATTATAAATACTTTTATTATTTTAAAATGTTTTTTATTTTATAATTGTTTAAGCTTTTTATACTTTTTTACATAATGCTTTTTTTGTTTACAATTAAAACATTTAATTTAGTTTTGTTTGTTTTTTTAAAAGCTTTATAATATTTACAGCTTTAAGTTTTATTAGTTTTAAATATGTTTTTGTTACTGTTGTTTATATTTTTTAAGTTTGTTTTATATTAATTGTAAAATTTAATTTTCGTTTTTTTTTTATTGTTATTTTTTAAATAAACAATTATTAATTTTAATTGCTTTAACTACATACTTTTTAAAATCTTTTAGTTAATTATTTTTATAAAGTTTATTTTAAATTAAATTTTTTAGTTTTTTGCAAAAGATTATTATTAAAATGTTGTTGTTATTTTATAAAGTTTGTAATATTAGTTTGCAAAATTTTGCTATATATTTATATGCCGGTTTAGTTTGTTTAATTTTTAGCAGCTGCTGTTTAGCCTGCTGTTTTTTTTTTAAATTTTTATATATATTTATTAAAGCTTTAATAAATCTGTTTATATTTTTAAACATATTTTTAGTTTTAACGCTTTAGTTGTTTTTTTTTGTTTTTATATACTTTTTTATTTGTAGCTTAAACTATTTTAGCGCACTTTTTGCTAAAAATTTTGCTGTATAAAAAACTTTTTTTATTTTATTTTAAAAATCTTTTTTATAATGCTTTATATAAGCTTTAACTTAAGTTAAAAATCTTTTAAAATGTTTTTAGAATTTTTTAAACTTATTTAGTTTGTTAAGTTTATATTGCTTAATTTTAAATACATTGCTAAATTAATTTTTAAGTTGTTAATTTGCACGTTATACATTAGTAATTTGTTTATTAAAATGCTAATTTGTTAATTTAAGTTGGTTAATTTTTGTTTATAATTAATTTAAAGTAAAAGTTATTGCTTTTAAAGTTAACTTTATAAGTTTTACTATTTTGCTTTGCATTTTATACAATGTTATATAATATTAAATAAGTTAACTGTTTAAAATATAACAATTAAGTTTTATTTTTATAATGTATAAGCTTTTTATATAAATTAGTTTATTTATAAATAAAAGTTATTATTTAATTTATATAACTAAAAAAAGTAACATTTAATAAAAAGTAATATAAAAAATATTATATAAATACAATAAATAATTGTTAAAAAGTTATTTTTTTTATAATAAATTTTAAAAATTAGATTATAAGCTTAAATTAAACAGTAAAATAAAAAAAAACTAATATTAATTATAAAAAGAATTATTTATGTTTTTATAATATTTTCTTTTTTTATATATTTTTTAAATAGCAATAAATAAAAACTTATTTTAATTATTTATTATGTAACCTTTGCGCTTATAATTAGCTATAGCTTGTTTTTTAGTCCAGCCCTTTATTTAGTTTATAACCGCGCTAAGTCTTTCTTTTAGGCCGTCTTTTTATTAGTTTGTAACACTTTTGCTAAAAACAGCTTTTATAAAAAATTATTAAAAAAAAAGTAAGTTTTAGCTAGTTTTTAAATAATAGTTTATAATTGCTAGCTTTTAAAAAAATTTTTAATAATTATTTTAGTTGTTATTATTAAAAAATTAAACATAATAAATTATTTCTTAGTAATAAAAACTAGGTTAAAAACTTTAATAATACTTTTTTTTTTAAGCATTATATATTTTAAAAATAGTAGCTTTTAGCAATTTTTTAGCTATATTTTAATAGTTATTTATATTTTTAAAATAGTTTTAAAGTTAAAAACTTTTTTATAAGCTTTTTTATATGCTATTATTATATTTTTTTTTAAAAGTTTTATATTAAAACGTTTTGCAAAAGTTTTTTTAATTTTGTTTTTTAAGTTTTTTTTAAATAAATTAAAAACTTTAATATTTAACAGCTATAATATATAGCTATAATAAAGTTTATAAAATAAAAGCTATATTTTATTTAATAAGCAAATATAAAAAAATTTGTTATTTATATAAAAGTTATAACTATTATATATTAAAACTATTTATAAGTTGCTAAATAAAGCTTTTATATAAAAAATAAAAAGCTTTAAAAGTTAAGCTATTATAATTTTATTATTAATTTATTTATTAAAAAAGCAGTTAAATTATTAGTTTTTAAAAAAATTATAATTTTTATTTAAAAACTATTAACTTTATATATAATTTTTTTTTTAAATAAGCAGCAGTAGCAACATTATATTTTTAGCACTAATATATTTAAAAAAAGTAATTTATTTGTTTTTTTTAATATTTTTTTTAAAAGTTTAGCATATAAAAGTTTTAATTATTATTTAATAGTTGTTTTTAACGTTTTAATTTATATTTATTTTGTTTATATTAAAAAAGCGTTATAAAAAAATATTTATTATTTTTAAAGCTTTAAAACAGTTAAAAAAACAGTTAATATTAATTACTGTTGCGCTATTAATATATATATAGTTAAAAAAACTTAATTTAGTTAATTTAACTGCTTTGTTTTAAGCTAAAAAATAAGCAAGCTATTTTTTGCTAAAGCTTTTATTATAGCTAAAAGTTTTTAATATACGTTTAATTATTAGTTTAAATTTAAAAAACAAAAATATAAAACTTAGCTTAGTTTGCTTTATTGTTTAATTAGCTAATTAAGTTTTATAATAAGTAAATAAAGCTTAAAAATTAATATAAGCTTGTTTTTAAATTAAAATATTGCAAATTTAGCAGCGTATATATAACTTGTTAACATTTTATTTGCGTGCTGCTTTTTAAGCTAAGGTTTTAAACTAAACTGCGCAAACTGCAACTGCAGCGCAGTGTTGGTTTAAACATAAAGGCATAACAATAAAAAAAAATTAATTTTAAAGAAAATAAAAGTAAAAAGTAATTTTGGAAGTTAATCGCAGTCGCGTTATTAAAAAGTGTTTAACTAAGGTGGTTGGGGATAATAGCGCGTTTTTAGGGGTCTGGGGGGTGGTTCGCGATGCAGGGGGTTGTGAGCCAGGGGTCTTGCTTAGCTCGTTGAACGATATACTGATCACTCGGTACTTTTCACCATACGTAGACTAGCCGCCCCTCCACGGGGAACCGCCCAGATGCACGGGTGAGAGTTGGACAAGACGTGACAGGGTAATGGAAAATCCGCTAATAAATTGCTATAGACTCTAGCAGCCCGTAAAATAAGTCAAATCTATTTCCATCAGGGCCATACTCATAGCGTCACACCCTCTAAACTAAGACAAAGAAGGTGTTGTGTACATAAGAGAAAGGTATCAGTAGTATCGGATTAGACTCCTCGCATAACAATAGATGTTTACCACCCCCCTATACTTGGGTCGCAACACATAGCTCTAACCTGTCGGACCTCACAGTATCCGGCACAACGAGTAAGGATTATTTTCCTACTCTCTCGACTAACGAAGAGTTGGGCCGCGATTCTTGCTTCTCTCTGGCCCTAATACAATCCCCCTTCGCCTGTCATAGCCTCCGACTCTGTCGGATATGTCTACTGTTAAAACACAATCCCGCCCCTTCTGATTTGGCGAGATCTGGGATAAGTGGATGGATCCTGTGCCAGAGAAAAAAAAATATTAATAAGCGCACATCGGGGGAAGAGGGGACGGCTTGATAAAAAATAAGCGAGAGGACCCAGCAAACCCCTTACCAAAATATTCCTGTTAAGGCCCTCGGGATTATTCTCCCGCTGCCCACTTCCTGATGGCGTCTTTGTCGTCATCCTTCGGCAACTTCTGCAGCTCGCCCAGGAACTTCGTGTTATTAGCAATTACCGCAAGGCGTGCTTGTTTCAGTTCCTCCAGCGCTTCCTTTAGTTCCGCCTTGAGCGACTCTATGAATTTAAATATGTCATCCCCGATGGCCCCGGCGTGCGTTATAGCTTCGGTGAGTTTGTGCTTCTCGAGATCGCCTGTTTGGAGAGCTCGCACATCGATAGACCCCATCTTTGGAATTGGCTTTATAATAGCACCGGTATCAGTATCCTGCACACAACGAAAGCGTACCGAACATGTAGTTATGGCCTAAAATTTGAAGAAACATACCTTTTGTGTTGGCCTGCCAACTCGGGAGCCTAATGCGGATTGCTGAATGATGGGGGCTGAAATGCTGCGTTGCTGAGAGGGCCGGTAGAGCAAATTCTTGTTTTCATTAATGAGTATATTGTGAGTGAAGACAGGTAGTATGCAATCCCATATCATCGGGTATCTCTACGATATTTTATATCGGAGACAGGTGTGGAGTCATAGACATCGCATACCATGTTGGCATACCATGTTGGCATAGAAGAATCAACTCGAAATCTACTGTAGATACCTAGATAGTACCCACCGATGATACAGTGAACCCCCTGCATTCATTTCATGAGAACTAAGCGATAGACACCTCGAGAACCTGTAGCAGATTTCGAGTCGTTCGGGACGAGACATGTCGTGTCACGAACGGACAAGCCAAGCAATGATCACGTGAGGATAATGAGGCTCTGTTCGGACAACTACCTAGCATATCGGCGTTCAGTATGAGGGCCCAACGCACTTGCGCCTAAACATGCGCATACTGGGCATGTATGCACCACTCCCAGACACCCCTCGTCAATAGCTGCATTATCATGGGCACGTCGATCAGTGCCTATGTAGGTGTGATTGGGCCCCAATTCAGCTTTTATGCGGGTCGGTGTGCCTAGGTACACTAGCTATTTGTCACTTTGCAGAAATTTCAGCTATAGCGGGAAAGAATATTTAAACTTTTTGGGACGTAGTCAATCACGGGTTCGGTCTGCTGGCCGTCGAACGTGCAGCCACGTCACGTCAGATGATCACTTCAGGAACGTCTGGAGAATACATGTATTAAAAAATTTATGACTGTAAAATGTGCTGGCAGTTATGCGTTCGCCTCATTTTCCATTGTATTGGCAGCAGAGTGTTGTTGGACGGGATTATCAAGCAACGCACAGCGAAGCAGGCAAACTAAACTACTCGCCTCCATGGGATGGAGCGCGCCCTTGTTCTGAAGGTTCAGTTGTCTCTCGCAGAGCCTCCTTTTCTCTCTGCAAAGTTTCGATCATTTTCTGCTGCGCAAGCTCGAGCGCCGTCCTCAGCTTCGGTGGTGGGTGTTCCCAGTCTCCCAATGGAATACTGTTTTGCAGCTCCGACCGCAATATCTGAATCTCGACATCCTTGTCCTTGACTTTGTTGTCCAGTGCCCAATTCTGAGAGGCTTGCTTGTCATACTCCTTTTCTAGTTCCTTTAACTTTTCCTCGGTCTTGTTGTACTTCTGCTCCCATTCTAGCGCAATTTCCTTGGTCTTGGCTTTTTCTGCCTCGAGTTCTTTAATCTTCGCCTCGATTATACTGAGTCCCGGCATCAACTTGGCAAGCCTTTCCGAAGAGTTCGAGATGCCATCCTCCACAGGCCGATTGCTTGATCTGTCCATCACACTAGATCCTATCCCGATCTAACGTGTTGCTATATGCGTGAGCTCTTTGATGAAGCTAACATTTCATTTCATGGCCACTCACTAATGCTGGTATGAGTAGATATAATCGAATGTTGGCTAAACTATAGTGCTGGTAAAGCCACAGGTGCCCTAGACCGGACTATGTATGTGGTTTGCGTATTTAGTTTTATAATACTCCGTGAACAAAAGTTGAAGGTAATCTCGTGATTGGTCGAATTGCAACTGATATTAGTCTACCCGATGTACCGAAAATGCCCAGAATCTAGAGTTAAGTTCACGTATGCTACCTACTTCACTCTTCGCCTCTTCCTCGCGACGAATCATATTATATACAACTTGGTCGGCTCGCGTGGGACTCCACCATGGATGTGTATGGAAAAAATCTTATCTCCGTATGCGAGGGTTGGTTCGCAAATTCGTCTAGATTCAAAGCACCCAACACATCAACCTATCATACACCATTCCCACCCAGCTCTACTGCCTGCTTTCAGGCATCCTGTCACGCATTAGTCGCCGATCATTACTAGCCAACAGCAACCCTCCATAAGCCCATTAGTGGTCCAATATCGGCAGATATCACAGATATCAACAAATTCACTGCACCTAGAGTTCCAACACATCACCACCTGCAGTGTCATGAGGTTCATTTGCATCAACCTAGCGTATCAATCACGGCGAAGTGCAGGTACAGGTCAGGAATGATGAAATTGCCAATGAGGCTCTAAACTCCCTCGATAGTTAATCCTTAGCTGACAGCTTACATCCCTTTTCATAGTAGTACAAGGATCACATGCTAGATAGATAACTCTCCATATATTTCTCAAGATACCCACAGTTCGAAGAGGTGTTTCTAGGCCTATGTACGATAACATTTGGTGTTCACGTATTATCTACCCTAATATCCGCTATCCTAGCCATAGTGAGCAACGTTGAGATACCAGACCTTTGTTAGAATATTTCTTTAGTATAACTTACACATTATTTTTTATAACTTCAAGCTAGTATTGTATAAGAGCCTGTTTAATTCGAAGATGATGCTCCACGAGCTCTATCCCTGTTTGGACCCGGAAACGTCTAGTTCCAGCAATATTGATGTAGAGTAAGTCTACTTCATCTGATAATACAGGGAGCACGGTCATGTGATTTAACAAGCAATCGAATCTAGTGTTGTGTTAGTTCATGGCCTCAGAGGACACTATACTGGTACTTGGAAGGCCGAGGACAAAACAGTCTGGCCGAAAGATCTATTACCGAAGCACCTCCACGAAATTAAGATTGACATTCGTGTCCTATCGTTTGAATATGGCGGCTCAATCAAAGGCACTACCAGTAAAGCTGGAATTGACGATGCAGCACAAAATCTCCTGCAGCACCTGATTGACCAGCGAGACGACCTGGGCACCCAATGGAGACCTATTGTATTCGTGGGTCACAGTCTGGGCGGTGTCATAATCAAAAGGGTGATTAAAGTCTCCAATTTACTTTATTTGTGCTGGTCACGTTCTGATTCATAGTTTGCAGGCAATCCAAGTCGCCTATATTGACCCCGCGTTCAAATCTATCAAGAACACAACTCTGGGTGTCGTGAGTTAATCCTCCATATAGCCCACTCGATATTACTAACGTTGAGGCATTCAAGGTGTACTTTGCAACTCCGCACCATATGTCTCAGGAAGAGTTTTCATCTTTCTTGGCTGATGTCTTGCAGTGCAATAGGCCAGAAATGAAGTTATTTCCGGGAAAGCGGATACAACCTACTCAAGAGATGGTAAATGAGATCCAGCAGAATCCTAAGTTGTTCACGTTTATATCGGATGATTTTATCCATCTCTACAACAAGTTAGGATCTAGGACTTTCCAGGAGGGAAATGAGACGGCGCTGCTAAGCAAGGTGGTAAGCTCCCATATTTTGACCTATATTCAACCTTGGCAGAAATGTGGTCATGGGCTAATTGAACATCACCGTAGGTGGTGGGAAGAGAACAAGGGAAGTTTGGTATTGACACGGAGAATGCTGCGATGATACCCGGCGACCATCTCGGTCTTTGCAAGTTCGGACGGGGTAAATTTGAAGATGCCCGTTTCAGGGTCGTTTGGAAGGGGATGGAAAAGATGATCAAAGAGTCACCAAAGCAGAAAAGTACGTTTCCTCAATTCTTCTCTTGCCCATGGGGGATGTTGTAGTTCCCGAAACTAATACTCACATCCCAGAACTTACGAAGGAGCGTACGAAAGCCCTCGATTCGCTCTGCTCAGATGTACTTTGTCAATCCATGATGGCGAAGAAGCCAATGGCTAAGAGTGGAGAGTGGATGTTTGAGCGAGCGGAGTTCACAGCCTGGCTCAACCAGAGGTCTAGCAAGCAGGGACTCTGGGTTGTAGGGAGACCAGGTTGCGGCAAAAGCTACCTCGCAAAACATATTATCGACAAACTGCGTGGACGGGGTGATCCGGTTGTTTGCGCCTTTCTGTACGAACCACGTCCGACAAATCTCGATGTATGGCAACTGTTGTCCGAGATTCTCCAACAGGCGCTAGATATTGAACCCGAGCTACACCATAATCAGCCGTCTTTGAAAAGCAGCGAAGTGAGGAGCTTATTGACTGAGGCTTACAGACGAGTCCCTATTCGGCCGATTCACAAATCGCATCCAGCAGAGAACAACGTGTCGGGTCTATTGGCTGCGACTCTCCGGCAAGTTTTGGAAATAGCACCAGAGTTGGTTGCCGATATCCTGAAGCGCCTCTGGAAAGGGGACAAGCCGCCCGACGGTTGGACACCGGACTTCAAGGCGCTTTGGCTAGAAGCCATGTCTAAGGCGTTGGAAAAGCATCGTATCGTTGCAATCATTGATGGTTTCGACAAAATGGAAAGGCAATGCCAGGAAGCTTTCCTCGAGACGCTCGAGCAACTTAAAAAGACGTTACAGGCTCGTGGGAAGGCATCGCGGACCCGTAGGAAAGCATCGTCAGCGTCTCAAGATCTGAGATTGCTCTTCTTTTCCAACGAGTATTCAAAATTATACTCAGACTCGGAAAAATATGGATTTTCTCGATACGCCATTGAAACCAAAGACACCGGGGCAGATATTACCACGGTTGTTAATCGTCGCCTAGAGGTGCTTAACAGAATTCATAAATACCCTTCCGAGATTCAGGAGAAGATAGGCGAGGTAGTGCCAAAAGCGGCAAATGGTATCTACCTGCGTGCAGAACTGATACTTGGGGGCTTGAAACACTCACGCTACAGTGAGGACGATCTACACGAACTGTTGGATCGCCCGCCAAAGGACACTGCAGGGCTGTATGACCACTTATTCGGAAAAATATGGGCCCAGGAAGAGTACAGGAGGTCCGTTAAGCAGGTTCTTTCGTGGGTTACGTTTCAACAAGAGGGACTGAACCCAGCCGAACTCAGCGTCGGGCGGGCTCTCCAGAGGGCGAGACAAAACACCGACGGGGGAAGCGTCAGCTACGAGCAGGTGTGCGAGTTTCTAGACGATAACACTGAACTCTGGGTGCACCGTTTCTGTGGTCACCTAATCAAGTTTGAAAACGGCCGGTTTGAACTAGTCCACCCGAGTTTAAGGAAGTATCTCACCACGAAACCCGACGAGCTCCACAAAGAGTACGGCGATGGTGTCGAGCTCCCTAATCACGCAGATTCTTTCATGGACGAGGCGGAAAACTACAGGAGGTTAGGAAATCTCTGTGCTACCTATCTGGCCATGCCCTTCTTCGGCCAGCCCATTCAGCCTAAAAGCAAAGACTGGCATACCTGGCGGGCGGCGGTCAAGGAGAGGATGAAGAAGTACCCGTTCCTCCGATACGCTGCTCTGCACTGGTCGGAGCACCTGAAACTGGCTCGAGATCTATCTGTGCCTGGGAGCAATATCCGGGAAGGTAAAGCTGACGGGAAGCGGCGGCGGCTACTAGAAGACCGGAAAGAAGGCCATGCTAAGAGCTGGGCCGAGGTCGGATGTTATTTCCACGATTGGCATAAGGACGAGTATCCCAAACTCTGCTCAGTCGAAGAGAAAATCAAGCACAGGCCATCTCCACCGGAGAAGAACCAGCCGGCAGAACAACAGCAGGCAGCCTCAAACCGTGAGCATTGGCTTGTCTGGGGTGCCCGGAAAATAGTAGATAAGTTTGAGCTCGACAAGAACTCTACAGCTTAACTTAGATAATCCGAATATGCTGTGATCATACGGGGATCGATGTAGTAGGATTTGAGCGAATACGTAGAGGTGCGGCTAGGTCATGAATACCCAGCAATATCAATTAGAACAGTGACCATCACAAGGTTTAAACCTAATATTGTGACGAGTGCTGGACTAGAAACCATGGGCCTAGAGTTGATTTTACATTTTAATAGATTTGACCTATCTAGGACAAGAGAGAGAGGTTGATATTAGTTATGCGACCAGGACTAGTAATCAAGGGCTTAGAACTTAGTCAATTTAACTAATATTTCTCTATGGGTCTTAAGGTCCTTGGACTTCAAGATTCAGTCCGAGAGTCCTGGGAACCGCAAGGCCTACTTGTGCCCGTTGGGCCTTAATAAAATTTCAGCCTGTTAGGCTTGTTGGGCCTCATGCCTCATCGTGGGTTTCCTCTGCATGTAGGACATGCGCTCGTGATGTCTTCGTGTCCAATCATCCCAATGGGCCTATGCCCCAGTATGTGGGCTGCCTTAAGTGGTTATGTTAGGCCTTGCCAGTCTTGATCGTGACAGGTACGACATAGACGTACTGCGGTGATGCCGCGACCGGCTTACCCCCCGGAGAGAACCTAACACTTGAGGCTTGCTGGGGTAGATAGTCATGCCAGGGATACGACTCGCCATGTTGTGCTGATTCCAACATTCGCTGCTGCGGCATTGGCTGGGGAGCATATACCCATTCGGCCGATGAAGGTGGCGGGACTGCCGCTGCTGCCTCTTGTTCCTTGGCCTTCGGGATAGCCTGCTTTATGATCTTGCAAATCTTGAGAAATGTGGAATCCTTGGCGTGCTTGAACTGGCACATCCTGAGGTGGTCCGCATTTACAGGCACCTGTTCCAGCCCAGCGGTCTTGGTCGCGTCCGCCTTCTCTACAATGAGCTTCTCCGTGCCCGGCATCGGTTGCATCTCGATGAAGTTCACGATAGTATAATTATTTATGAGGCGGCAGAAATCCTCGTCAAGCTCACATAGGTCGGTCGTGTTGTTCCCAAGTACTTCGATCATCTTGCACTTGGGTCCGAACCCCTCATAGCTCTTGGCTAGCTTCAGCCATCCCTTCCTATCTCCCCCTCCGTGTGGCGTCCCAAAGAACATCTGATTGCGTTGATAGTAAAATTTAGTGGTAATCCTCCGTAGGGATAATTGTGTAGATTCGAGGTGGTTAAACTTACGATCGACTTAGTAGCTGAGGCAATGGACCTGTATGTTCTCTCCCTCTTTGCGAAGCACATGGCCTATCACGCCAAAGAAATATCAGCCGCGAAACCAATTATCCCATAAGTACCTTTCTTTTCTTACCTGCCTAATAATGAGCCCCCCAAGACATTGTCCTAGAAAGACAATTGGTCTACTCTCGTCGTCCCGCTGACACTCCAGGTAGACTAGCATGGTCCGGGCATTGTCACGAATTGTCGCCGTCGTTGTCTCTCCCGCGTCGTAACCGAATGAGAGAATTCTTGTCCGTGGCTGTTTCTGTAGGAGTAGATCCCGTGGCCAGAACACGTTGCCCTCGGCTGAGGTCCACGTACCCATGAAATCGCCGCCAAAGCCATGGACTAGCACAAGACTGTAACCAGCCCAAGTCAGCACATGTGATAAATGGTGATGTTGGTGGGTTGCTAGTTAGCGATATCAACCCACTCAACTTCTGCAACACCTTGCCCTTCCTCCTCTGGATCGTAGATCACACTGAGTTGTAGTTCATTCACCGGAGCCATTCTTCAAGACTGACGAGGGTGTGCGCTGCGAGCTATCGTTCGGGGGAAGATACACCGGGGACGATGAGATGAGGCCTTAAAGGACAGAGCGACTTTTGGTTTCTATGTACCTATTGTCCGATGAGCTCGTGTTACACTTCTACGGGGAAGATGGTGTTTTTATATAGTAGAGGTCGCCAGTTTAGCTAGCTTAGGCTCTTTGCGGAACGAAAGAATTCACTATACCCCATAGTAGGAACCCGACAGCCTGATTGTGGAGGCCCTAGATCTTCGCAAGGGGAAGGGGGAAAAGGGGGGAGGGTCTGCCTAAGCCTGGTCTTACACCCAATCTTGGTGGGCCATGTAGCTGCCCAACTACCACGCGAGCCCCGGAGCGCAGAGCATATAATGCAGAGTAAAGGAGTCACCGCGGAATTGGTTGCCTCGGTTTATGTGAGTGATACTATTCGCCGATGATATGAGTAGTGGTAGTCTGCTGGCACATATGGAGAGCGTGGCCGCAGCACTTGTTGGATATGTATTTCGACCCGACAGCCGCAAATGTGGTGATAAAAATACGGACCATGTACCTGAATCGGCCCCATGCTAGTGTCCCACTCTTCATCTGTCTTCTCAATCTTGTCTCTCTCTCATTGTCTTGAAGCCGAGAAAACACATCAAGTCATATCTACAATGGTGAACGAACTGCACCTATTAACCGAGGAGCCTCAGAGTCCTACCATGGAGTAAGTGTCTTTCACATCTCTCGCTTTGTAAAGCTTGCTTACCTCATGAAAGCATTATTGCTATCCACGGCCTCAATGGCCACTATTTGGACACGTTCACGGACAAGTCCTGGTATGGGCATGCGACATTGTGGTTGAAGGATATGTTACCCCAGAAAATACCCGGATGCCGTGTCATGAGCTTCGAATATGATACATCCATTAATAGCCTGTCCGTGGCAAATGTACGGGATGCTGCACGCAGTCTGTTGGAGCTGCTGAGGGATAAACGAGAGGATACTGTAAGTGCGTGTGCATAAGGACTCCTCGTATAGAATTGCTACCACTGTTAGAAATAATCAGTGCCAACCATGGTTAGATATATGCCGACGTTCCTATCGTCATTGTTGCACATAGTCTCGGGGGAATCGTGGTTAAGCAGGTATGAGTACCCATCTCCTTCGCTGTTAATATTCTATGTATTGTCCGTTCTAATGCCAGACTTGACCTAAAGGCCTTGGTGCTAGCAGAAGACGACTATCCGAATATGGCTAAATGCACCAAAGGCATAGTATGTGCATGCATGGTCCTATATCTTAGTTCCGTGGGTTCTCTCACTTACAAGGCATCACCACAACCTATATAGGTCTTCTTCGGAACACCACATCGGGGTGCAGACGCCGCCCGATGGGCTTTGATGGCAGAAAAGATCGGACACGCTGTGCTCCGCACTAATCGGTCGGCGTTCGTAAAGATTCTTGAAACGAACTCGGAGGGTCTGTATAAGATATCTGAAGACTTCCGCCCCATGGCTGCCGATTACGCCATCGTCAGCTTCTATGAGGAGTATGCGTACAATATTTTGGGCAAAGTGGTACGGATCGCGCGGCTACTCTGAAAGCTTGCTCTGTGCGCCAGCTAACTTGAGGGCTAGATCGTGGACAAAGACTCCGCTATCATGGGGCTGCCTCATGAGCAGAAAATGATGCTTAGTGGTACGCATACCTCGATGGTCCGCTTTTCGAAGAGTGACAAGCAATTCGATGCTGTTTGGAAACGCATAAAGCGCGCTGCCGCTGGGGTCCCCAGGTAGTTTTTGATCCGTTATACCAGCACATTCACTATACTCTCGCTGATGTAGGCATGGACGAGGTCAATTGATACCCTACACAGCCCCCTCGTCACACCCTCTCCTTCACTACGCAGATGGACACATGCGCGGTAGAGTACGAGAGGAGGGACGGTGAATTGAGTTGCGATCCTTTATGCGTGGGATTGGGTGTGCATTGGCGATGGTCAGGGCGCTGACCTAATGAGACTCAGAAAATCGGCCTGGTCTATTCTTGGACACCGCTTTCCATGGCAGAGAGATATACGTGCTAGGATGTTCTGTATGTAAATAGGTGGAAGAATAGCAACGCATATTAGTCTGGATACGAGTGGCCATACATCATATTAACGGGATTGTTATTGTTTTTGCTCATTTCTCACAGATAACCTGTCGCACGCACTATACGCGGTGATACTTACTTAACCTTCAATATCCCACAGTCTCATACGTTGCAATCTAGCGAGTTCGTCCCTTTCCTTAGTATGAGACGTCCTGATTGCAATGGGTAAGGTAAATTGGTATTCGTAGTCGCCGGTCGCCGACAATACGTTGTATATATAGACCTAGACTTCTAGGGTCAACTCCGGAGGCTATTTAGAAGAATGGCCAAAAGGCCTTTGGCATCTTGGAAGATTATTCGTGATTCGAAGTCGCATTCCAAGCCTTATATAGTAATCCTTGTTATAGGCGTGGGGTCATATTTTAGTTCAGCCTGCCCCTAAGCGACACTAGGTCCTGCTAGCTTAATCCAGATTGCGACGGCAGGCAGAAATGATAAGATAGGGGGCTTTAAGTAGGCGGCAGCAAGTTTTGATTCCTCCTTTATGTTCTGCCAATTTTCGAATGGCGAGTTTAGTGGATGCTGTTGTTGTTGTTACCGGGACCGTAACGGTAGTCGTTACTATTGGAGGCGTCTTTCTATGGCCCGGCACGTCGTCTCCTGTTAATAGATAAGTACTCCTCTGAGGAGGAGATTTCCCCCGGTCGAGAAAGTCTAAAGGTAAATGCTAGTGAGCTACCTATGAGCTTGCGACAGCATAGAAGCTCCTCAAGTCTGTCTTCTCGCCTAATGGTCCGTATACTCGTCGTCTTCGGGTCTGATCTGGGGATTGATCAGACCATTGCTAAGTGTAATTCGGGAGGAGGGGGGTATTTCGTTATGAATCCGGCTACTGGCTGTAATAGTACTAGAATACACGCTAAACCTGATCTGGGATATGTTAAAAAGGTGCCTCTTTGTGGGCAACACGCGGTCGAACGCGCGCTCTCTTCCCCACTTTAATGACGTTTCATTCGCATGGAATCGATGGGGAAACCCTCACCGGCGCAATAAAGGAAAAAAAAAGGAAAAAAGGCCAAATAACCTAATCTAGAGGCTAGTCTAGTGTGAATCTACGACTGAAACAACTATGCGCACGTCACCAACACACACGATCTTTCATTTTCCGAAGTCGAGAGATCGAAGTCGAGAAACCTAGGTACTGGATGAAAGACCCGATTTCAAACACTGCGATAGCTGCCAGCACCACCTATTCATTCTAGATACCTACCCATCGTCATCCGCGCCCTTGCCCACGAAACTATCAATACTAGATCCGCCCTCCACCGACCCTGTTCTATCCGTTCCGCGATTAGCCTGCGACAGCGTCATCCATTCAAGATGGTGTACGTGCGGCAGGAATATCTGCCGAATTTGAAGCAGTACAAATACAGTGGCGTCGATCATTCGTTGACGTCCAAATATATCCTCAAGCCTTTTTACACCAATGTCGTCATCAAATGCTTTCCCATGTGGATGGCCCCGAACCTGATCACCTTGTCTGGCTTCATGTTCGTCGTCGCAAACTTCTTCACCCTACTCTGGTACAATCCTACTCTGGACCAAGATTGCCCGTCATGGGTCTACTATTCATGGGCCGCTGGCTTGTTTATCTATCAGACATTTGATGCTGTCGACGGGTCACAAGCGTATGCTCAACTCTACCCTTTCGTTCCTCTAGATAGAGAGCTGGATAGCTCTCCAGCCAGGTTTCTTCTGCATTTAGAAGACTAACTCGAGTTGTCTCGCAGGCGACGAACGCGTCAGAGCGGTCCTTTAGGCGAACTATTCGATCACGGTGTTGACGCGCTCAACACCTCACTTGAATGTCTTATTTTTGCTGCCTCGCAAAATCTGGGTCAAAGCTGGTTGACAGTTCTAAGCGTGTTCGGCTGTATGCACCTCCCTATTCATTCTTACTTACTCTCCTGTATCTGGTTGCGATGCTCCGTTACTAATTCACTCACAGCATTGGGCACCTTTTACGTTCAAACCTGGGAAGAATACCACACCAAGACCTTGACCCTTGGCATCGTCAATGGCCCGGTTGAGGGCATCTTGGCCCTAGTCCTAGTGTATGCTTTGACCGGCTACTTGGGCGGCGCTTCATTCTGGCATCAGTCTGTGCTTGCGACTTTTGGTGTGTCCAAGAATCTCGGCATTCCTGAGGTTATTTACGAGCTGTCATTTACACACTGTTACTTGGCCCAAGGCACTATTGTTATGGTGTACAACACAGTAGAAAGCGCACGCAACGTCATCAAGGCTCGTCGCGCTCGTGGTGATCGCAGCCGTGGCGCTCTACTTGGGCTTGTTCCGCTATTCGGCACCTGGTTCCTCGTGACTGCATACCTGTATCTGCAGCCACTAATCCGCACACAGCACCTTGTACCTTTCGTCATGTTCGCGGGCATTGTAAACGCGTACAGTGTGGGGCAGATGATCACAGCGCATCTCGTTAAGCTCGATTTCCCCTATTGGAATATATTGGCTCTACCACTAGGCTGGGGCATAATCGACTCGCTTGGCCCTATCCTGAAAGAACATATAGGTTGGGCCTCAGGCTGGCCTAGCGCCCTTGGTGATGATGTTTACCAGGTTGCCTTTATGTTTTGCATGCTAGGTACTTCGGTCGGTGTCTACGGCTCATTCGTTGTCGATGTCATCGTCACAATTTGCGACTATCTTGACATCTGGTGTTTAACCATCAAGCATCCATATGTGGAAGTAAGTGAGCATACCAATGGGGATGCAAACGGGAAGAAGATCAATTAGATCTAGACCAGCCTTGAAGAATTGTAGCGAGGTGCATGGAGTTCTTGTCTCAGCGTACCGAGATCTTGATAGGTTTGATGACGACGAATTTGATGCACGTGAATGATAGATATGTACGGCAAAAGCTCCAGAAAGATGACAAGGATGAATGCCAAAGGGACCCGGGGTTTAAAGACTATGAGAGGTTAGAGAATATTTGGCGGTATATCGTGCCTAGTGTGTTACGATACATGGAAACACGGGGTATTTATAGACACATACAATCGCCTAACGATTTCGTAATATTTGAAGGCACCATAATAATTAATATTATCTAATGAGCATTCGACCATGTGAATAATATCATAACAACCACTTTACGACGTCTTGTGTGTTGCATATTAAATATTATTTATTCTATGTGTCTACGTAGCCGAGGCTTACCCCTGAGGTGGAAACTCCGTTGCCTACGAAACATCCTCGTACGCATCAGAATCTGCAATATCAAGGTCGGCAGGATAGGTGATGACGAAGAGATTAATTTTTTAGCATTTTTTTCTGCTCTCCTCGCATCTTCCTCATGACGCTCAGCTACTCCCGGAGTAGTTTCTCAGGCATGTTCCAGCCTAGGCTACCACCTGGCCATACTAAAATATTAGCGTTTTCCTCATCAGACATCTCTGCGAAACCCACGAGGCCGGGGAGGAGGGCTTTCTTATCAATTTAAGGGGAGTTGAAAAGCTGATGACGGACATTCCGAACTGATGAGCCAATCTCTTCTGGCACCTGAATCGTGTCTTTGTTGATTATAAGAGCTGTAATGGCAGCGTGGGGGCCTAGTTCAATAGTTTTTAGAAACAATTGGATTTTCGTTGTTACGTTCAATAGCCAAACGATTGGGGGCCGCTAGTAAAATCACCATGTAGTGAGTTTCCGCCTGCAGAGTAATTGTCAAAAGTGTTGGTCTCCAGAGTGAAGGTAGGCCACAAATAGGTCGTAGCTAGATAGAAGTGTACGGGTAAGGCCATAATAGCATTAATTCCCGAACCTCCTCTCTAATAGTTGGAAGAGCTCTCCTCTTTATATACCTAGATCATACAGTAGCCCCCCCTAGGTTGGTAGCGTCTAGTCTACTGCAACATTATCCCCTAACAGTAATAGGCAGATACTTATTCTTAGAACTATAACTCATTGGATTCTTCCGGAAATAGGCTGGTTTGCAGATTGAAAATACTTAACGGACAAGCTAAATATTCCTAACGTTACCTCTGCTGTTAACAATCTTGCAGCCATTAAAGTTGCAACTCGCAACTGCTTTAGTAGACGCTTTAGTATCCATGATGCTTCCAATATTAATAATAATATAGCAATCTCTATACTGTGCTATATAGATAGTCAATGTTCTGCAAGCCTTTTTAAGCCCCCCGACAATAAGTTTAAATACATTAGGTTTTAGCAAAAAACTAAGAAGTGCTAAGCAGACAATACATTGATATCTTCTTTGCCCGTATTTATTTTAGCAATCTTGCTAATTCCCGGAAGATACTTCTTAAGGAGCTCTAAAAGAACAACCCTGTAGTCGAAGGAGAGCGTCATGGTTTCAATTTCGTCGGGCAACAGTTGAAATACGAGTCATTTCGGTCTATGAACGCAAACCTACCCATAAGCTAGTTTAGACATGATACATAACGAGTAAACCGCCTAAAGCCGGCGACGCGGAACTGAGAGGGGGGTGCGTATTGTCCTTTGCCGAAAGAGGATTCCGTATTGAGGCTCCCTTCTTACTTGGAGCTTCAGCCCCCAACTCCGACCACTCAAATATAACCAAATTCATCATAGGGATACGACGTACCAGATCATCGTCGAAGAGCTCTAGAAGTTCTCAACAAGCCCCGTTAATTCACACACGGAATTAACGGTGTTTTTTATTTTTTTTTCCCTGTGGCAGCTACATAAGCTTTTCATTCTAAACGTGGAGCTATACTTCCAACACGAACTTTCTGTATCGACTGAATGGCCTATCATAAACACTAACTCGTACGACTACGGTCATAAACAGCGGCCGACTATGGCTATGGCCGTTAGTAGAGTTAACAAAGGGTAGTATTATGATTACGTATGATTTTAATACTATTCGCCACGTATAACAAGGGCTTCTACTAGGTGTATGAAGGGCTTGGAATGATGGGTTCGAATTACAATAATTCTTCTAGGGTCCAGAGATTCCTTTGAAGAAGTCGGCATTCGGCGACGATAGTTGCTGACCTACCTTACCCATTCCAGACGCTCCTACAGCTGGGTCTCGGAACGGGGCAAGGGATGGTGCGGCTGAATTCCCAACACCGAGACATCAGATGTTCCCTACATTGGAGTCTGAGATTCTAGAGACTAATGGAGGCTAGTGTCACTTGCGTGTGACGCCACGCCTTTCGTCCGAGTTGCATCCCTACGTCCATTCCTTTCGACACCGCCTTATAATAGCGATTTTTTGCCGTCTTGGGCGTTATTCCTATCACATAGAAAGTATTACCCACCCCGAAACCGCGGGGTCTCTAGGCCACTAGCCGGCCCTGGTGGTTTAGCTTGGATGGGGATATTAACGAGTCGTTATCCGTGTAGTTACTCGGCTATGGCAGCTAGAAGCAGGGCGTTGTAACTTTATTTGCTCCGTCGGCACTAATGCTCCAAAATGAGACAATACTATAGACAGCATCGGTGATTTAGGCATTGGCTTACTAGAGAAGAGCGAATTTTGGAGGGAAATCTGGGGATCGATTTCTAGAGAGCCAAGGTGTACGAGGCAAACGCTGAAGACAGATCTTACGTTCCCACCTTTTAAGTTACACCACTAGTTTCCACCTCTCATATTCAAGTATCTCTAACATCCGATATCGTAGACCTCAAAAGAGAGTTTCCTAGCCCATATGGCTCATGACTTAGCTCGGAACTCTAAATCGCAGGTACGGATCCCGTAGCGTATCAACCAACAAGCGGGCAGTCTAATCGATCTTGACCCCGCATGTTGGACTTGTCATGCTATCGAGTTTCCGGGTACTATGGCCCAAATCTGAAGCCGTTCATGGGCGAGCCTGTTGTAATTGCATGGATTATTAAGGCGTCAAGCCTGATTAAATTAAGAGAATACGAAAAATTCCTCTGATAAAGGATATAAAAGTAAACCAGATGTTTCCCTTACAGCTTTGTTTTAGGCTTTAGCATATCAAAGTGCTCACTCTCGTGTAGAGAGTAGCTGCTAGCCTTATTTTTGGTATCATTAATTCTCGACCTGACTAGCGCACGATTTACTATATTATACTATGAGTACAAATCGCCACTTGTGGGGGGAGGAACCTAGAGCTCATAGGTTCTCTTATGTAAAGCAATAGTCCTCGGAAATGTAACATTAATACAACCACCTCTAACCACGCCTAACCCCTTGGCATATACCCTGCACTGACTTGAGCCTGGAGATAAACTCTATTCTTACATGAAACAAACCTTTGGCTAATGGTTGCAACCATTTCGTCATAGATTTTATAGAAATACATAACGTAGACCTAAATTACCCTTAAGCATATTGTAAAGACGTTCATTCTTCGACCATGCTTATTCCACCACACCGAAAAACCCAAGAGAAAGCATAATAGATTCACGTGTATCATCTCTTTCCAACGGTACTTCGCGAAAACACCGGCCGGCAGAATGAGTCTCTTATCCCCAGATTATGTGCCCGAAGAAGTCACGGTCGACGACATTATAGTCGCCTCAATCACATGGGGTTTCACACTAGGCTTCGGGCTCCTGACGACATGGACTTCTATGAGGCAGACTTGGGTGGCATACAAGAACACAGGCCTGAGGGTATTCCGAAACATATATATCTGGATGATATGGGGAGAGATAGCAGTGTGTCTCGCTTTCAGTATTATATGCTGGCTGCATCTCAGGGGGGTGATACCAGCTTGGTTTGTACCATCACTCTCTGAACACCAAGTTAGTCGATCGCTAATCAAAGCTGCCTAGCTTCGCCTTTTACTTCATCATACGTACGGAGCCCCGTGATTTTATACGAAAGATCCATGCTGACACCAATACTAGTCACCCTCTGGGCGCTCCAAGTTCACCTTTTACTCCAAATCATCATTAACCGTTGCCTGATCATCGCCCACAATAAACATTTCACGGAGAAGCTCAAGATCGGCGTTGCAGTATTAATCACTGCCGTGAACATATCTGTTTACAACATCTGGATCCCCGCTCGCCTCGAGATCTCTGAAACTTATATACATACTAATGAGTGGTGGGATCGAGTGGAGAAGGTGATCTACCTACTTACCGACGCCTTCCTCAACATATACTTCATCCATGTTGTGCAGCACGGACTGATACGGAACGGCCTGACTAAGTACCGAAACTTGGTCCGTTTCAACAAGTTCATCATCGGCTTTTCACTAAGCATGGATCTGCTCATCATTGCAATGATGAGCTTACCAAATACATTCGTGTGAGTAGGGGCGTTTTGATACTCGAACCATCAACAGCTAACACAATGTCTAGCTATATGCAATTTCACCCCTTAGCGTATATAGTTAAGCTCAATATCGAATTATCTATGGCCGACCTCATAGGGCGCATCGCGAGGAATAGAAATGACAACCTCATTCTCAACAGTAGCAAACTTGCGTCTCAACGAAGTAAAGATATACCTACCCATAGAACGATAACAGATAGACGGAACGACATTGGGCTCAGCGGGTGGGACCGTAGGCTCATGACAGCAACTGGTGCTGGGCTTGACGACATAACGCGGCCCGACACCGTATATACAGTAAACGCCACAGCCAATTCAGATGCCGGATCTGCTGTTCATGACTACTCCAAGGATATCCACACCATGCGGGAATTCCGCGTCGACTTCGAGAGGACGAGGTCGCGGTCGCGCTCCAACACTGCAAGCACGTCGAAGCCAGAAGACGATGATGCGACTCTCTTACAAAACGACCGGGCAGATTACATTGTGACGGACGACACCTGCTGTAATATTGGGGAATAAAATGGCTTATGTGGCGACGTTCCCTCCGTTGAGGTTTTACACTAATCTAGTCCATTCTATTTTTCATACCTACTTATTTATGTCTACTTATTACCGTACTAGACTGCTGATATACGGGCACCGGACTATATCCTATTACATACCACTCTAGACGTGATGGATGCTGTGGATGGCCGTAACTTTTGTTCTACTCCAACTTTGGACCCTTTGGACAATGGTTCGGTTATGTCCCCCTTGAAGCCTTAGTAATGCTCCCATGATTTCATGTGATTCATGGAAACTCGTCGTGGAAGTCAATGGTGTGCTGTGCTAGCCACCTCCTATCACCCATACTTTTGTGTCACTCCCTTCTAGGACCTAGGTATATGGCATGATAAATACATGTTGCTGCACGAAGACTCTTAAGACAAACTAGTCTAGCGACCCCCGCTATATGCGAGGCAACTTCTTTGTTCTAGAAGGCGTGATAGTAGTAGGCGATAATCCTAGTCCTAGTAGGTAGGAGTATTCTCGGTGGCAAGTGTATGACCCTCCTATCGGAGCTCTAGTTTCCACTGTATTAACTAAGTGATCGGCTACTACAGTAATTGCTGACACTTCCCTAGAGAAGAGCAGTGATTACAATAACACATATACAGCCTCAGTCTTCTATCATGTCGAAACCCCAGGTAAGGGGTATGACAAATACATCTCGTTGCCCAAAAGGCCTGAACGAACTAATTCGCGATCTCCGCTGTATCAGAGCGCCTTCTCTGTCTCGGGAGACGTCAAAGTTCTAGAAGGCGTAACATGCTATACAGGTGGGCAAAAAAGACAAGATGTACAACACCAAGGATTCGCCGGTCGTCCCCGACCCGACTACTAGTTTGGCCCTCTCCGGTTTATCTAGGGGAGAGCAGACGGGATCCCGAGTTTTCAAGAGGGTATGGTCGTACATGGGAGCTTCGTGGTCTCATCCGAGACTATGACTGCCTAGGTGCCTAAACCGTCCATCCAGTGACACCGTTGCTAGAAGGTAGGACTAGAATGTTGTGTCAAACCAACAGATGACATTCTAAACCAAGTACACGACATATCTCGGTAAGCAAATACAAGGGGATGAGAATGACGAGGTAGCGGCCGGCTACAGGTGCGTGTGATACGTGAAGCTGTGAATCGAAGTCGACTAAACTCTCCTGACTTGATCCTCATCCTACCCACGCGTTTCATATTCCGCGGTCCCTGAGACCTCGTATTGACAGTTATGTATATAACTGGTTCAGTACGGGGCCGTGGTATTTACACCTTCCCGGGCCTGTGATGCTAGGGAATCATTGGTAGCAGAAAATGACAGCAAACTGGAGGCAGAGACGTGAAGAGGTAGAACAGGGGCCCCCTCAAATGACAAAAGCGAAAGATGTACTAAAAACTCGCATATTTCCTCATGTTTTGCGTGCAGATTCGATCCCTAAAACTTCACTGCTGGCTCTTTCGACACAGCCCGGAGGCTAGAAAGTAGGCGGTTGGAGGAATAGGTGATTTAGTGACGATGCATCGGTAATAGCACAGATATATGCGCTCCCCAGCAACGCACGGAGCCTTTTTCCGCCTTTCCTTTCCTTTTTCCTGGTTACGAGATAATTCTCTATCCGTATCCTATCTGTTTACAAGCCTCCAAAATCATACAACCCCCCAAACTCCATTTCCATTCCAAGAACATATAGACAAATATCTCGTGCCCAATTTAACTGTCTTCCAGAAGTATTCGGCGCCTTGTGATGTAACAGTGAGGAGCAATTTCTTATTTCGATAGTTACTTCGTCAGTGATCTTTCATCAATCAGTGAAGGTACCTGCAAAACTCAAAAGTCGTCTCCCAAAATCTTGTTCCTCGTGTACTCATGCAACGTCAACACCAATCAAAAGTACTTCAAACCTGAAGTATTACAGCGCTTGCTCGAACTCTTAACCTTATCCACATACAGCTTCCACCCCACCCCTTGAGTTGAATGATGCTGATTCCGCCAGCCCATAGACGAAGGCGAGCTTATAGACGCAGATATTGCGGATGTTGTTCTCTCGCTATACTCACGGCTCGCGAGTTGTCACAGCACCATCTAGTGGGGGTTCATATTTGTCCGCAGGCCAATTATAAAAGTTCATCACTACCACTAGCAACGCTATCCATAATGGCCTTTGATACGGCACGCTCTTCGAAGACGGGCCCTTGCCCATCGCACTTGGCCTGGCACTTAAGACGCTCGCTCACATCAGCAACGTCAACTAGGCCTTTCTTGAACAAGTCGTGGTTAATGATATAGTCCCATGTGGCACCAGCAGCCAGTAGACGCTCGCCGCCAGACTCGACGATGCGGTGACTAGGAGTCTTATTGGTGTGGTTTTTGAGCAGATCAGAATAAAAATCGGTTGGATTGTACTGCATGGGTCCCGCGGTAATGCCCGCAACGGGCGACATAGAACCATTATGCTGTGCGTGGACACTCGAAGTCGCCCGCAAGATCTCATTTTCGGTACTCATCTTTTGCATTTCGCGCCTCAGTTTCTCATTCTCCGTCGCAGTCTGACTTTGAGCCGCTTCTAGGCTAGCAAGTTTTGCCTCGAGATCTTTTACATGTCGCTCTTTACGCTCGCGAAATGCACGTTGACTAAATGAGATGACCGTCAGCGCCGAGCCGGTAATACCAATCCCCATAGTTATCGAGCACGAGTATCCTCCTATTGTTCTACCCTGCAAGAGAAACGGAATTGGGATGAGACATTGTCACTCACGCGGCTCGGTTCTGTGCTTTACGGCGCGACTGGGCCGGACTCAGATCATCTTCGTCCGAGTTGGAACCTGTTTGCCGGCTATTATCGGGATCCGGCTTCGTCAAAGGTAGTATGTCGGCCTGGCCGTTTTTCATTGGATGTGTGCCATTGCTACCTGCATGACTCTGGCCGTGTAACGAGATGTTAGGCGGGGTTGGCGGGCCTGGCGGGCCAGGGAAAGGCTGATTGTGGTTGTTAAACTGAGCATACTGGTCGAAGTTCTGTTGAAATTGGTCATGGTTTGGGAAAGACTCGTATATCTCCTGTGTAGTACATTAGGATAGAGATTAGTATTGGATCTCTAGGGGGGGACGGCGCATACTTGACTACTAAGGCCCAGAACAGGGAAGAAAGAGAGGAGAGAGACACAAGGGAAGGGGTAACGAACATGTGGAGATTGGCTGTGGTTGTTGTTCTGGCCGAACTCGTCAGAGGCAGCCGAATTGGAATGAGAGGGCGTCAAGGGTGGGATGCTCATAAACTGATAAGACTGAGCTTCATTGAAGTAAGCATGAGAGAAGTCCATGGTGAAAATTGGTGTCGCTAGTACGACTACTAAAGGAGAGGCTGCCAACAAGGCTATATAATGAGCGATCAAGGCGGTTGCTGGTGATGGTTTAAGAGGCGAATTCCAACAAGGGGATTGGCAGGAGAGGGGAAGAGGTTAAGTAGGGCAGGCCGACTAGGTATAAGAAGAAAACAGGGCGCCGGCTCGACGTATGCGAGCAAGTGGAAGCTCGTATGGGTAGGTATGTGTGTATCGTCTCTTTTTCTCAGACACAGTCTGCGTCTTCTGTTACCCCTTCGGTGCGACCTTGGGCGAGCTATGCAAGCAACTTTGTCCTAAAAGATGGGGAAGAGAGACACAGAGACACAGAGTCAATCAAGCCAATACAGAAGGTTGTGTCGCTGGTGCTCAAGGCTGGTAGGTTGTGTAAGTAACAATTCGGTGGTTTGGCGTTAGCTCCGCAGCTTAGGTGCGATCATAGCGGTATAGAATGTACGGATCGAAGGGAGTGGAAAGTCTTGAAGCGAATGAGGAGAACTCTGAGGAGGAGTACGGGGTCGAGAGTCGTGGGCTTTGGGGTTTGGCGCTCCACTGATCACCCTCGGATCTATTCTAGGCCATGATAGTAACCATGACAGTGACCATGACCGTAACCATGAGTCGTGGATTCTATCGTGGAGTGTGGCAGCCAGTAATCAGTATGACAGGGAAAGAGGACAAGGTAACAGGATCACCTAGACTGACCATAATTCAGATTAACCTGAATAGGACTAAAGCAGTCCGACATCGACGGCTTGGCCAATCATACAACCCATGATTCGGTGCTACCGACAGGGATAATAGGAGACTTGACCATATCTGGTTAGCCCATTAGATCCTACCTGTCAAGCCGCTGTTCCTACAGGGGAAAGGCCGTAACATGGTGCTAGACGCTTGCCCAGGTACTGACACAGCTCAGAAACACGTAGGTAACTCGGAATTGGGACAAAGGAAGTATTGGATTAGTTATTTAACAAAACATGCACATGTCATAGCTGAACGATACATCCCACCTTACTCAAGTGTATCATTCAATCCGAACAAACAAGTAGGTTAGGTACTTTGCGTATATGCTCCTGAATACCAACGAGGATGGGTGGGGAAAGTATGGTAGGTACTGAGAGATTGTAGAGGGAGGAACTTCTAGAAGATACCTAGGTACTACCTACTGTAGATAGGTACTGTACTTTAGGTAGTGCAAGTACATAAGGTACCTCAGTAGCGCAACATTTCAACATCGGGGGGGTCTTCACGCTACCTACCAAGTACACTACACTGTAGGTAGGTATAATTCGCTATCATATTAACTAGGGTACTTACCTATCCATGATGCTTTTCGCTATCCGCATTCAGCGGACTTAAAGTCATAGAGTGGCTGTATCATGAAATAAATTACGTCTACGGCTGAGTTTGTGAGACAAGAAAAGAAACAGATAAATAGAAATAGAATGTTCTATACGAAATATTATGTCTAGTTACCTTGCCTAATCTACTATACACATGTAGCTACCCAGGTATTCAACACTTGAAGTTACAATAACCCGATTTTAGGGCAGCTCTGAGCCAACATGACGCCATCAGGCTATGTAGGTAGGCTTTCCGACCGGTCGAGTTGCAGTGCACTAGCTTTCGTGATAGCAACTGTGTTATACTTTAATCATCCCGTCACGCGAGCTCCGATGTTACTAATGCCATAGACAGATTTGGCAACTCGAGTATGTAAGGTATTAGGTTAGCACGTCGATCAATAGCTGTGTCGCTCCCTCAGGTAGTAAATATCAAGGGAAGCTATAGCATGCAGAACAAATAAGCACTATTGAAATGATGCTTTAGAAGATGGGTGCTTACGCGTCACATTCGTTGAACTCAAACATGAGCAGAGAAGAACGGTGGCGGGCTCACGAATAAGAATACCATGGGCTCGACTACGCAATATCTATCTAGTGTGAGTGCCAATATTGACGAAAATCGGAAAACAGCTTGGTGGATGTGAGTGGAACTGTGTTCGACCAGCCCAAGACCCCCCTCTCACCTTTCGCATCGTTAGAAGGGTACGATAATCCGCATAAATCTAGGTTCTCCAATATTAGAACTCACCTCACGGTTGACCGCGTCGCATTGGGCGATTGCTATACTCCAACCATTCTCCAAGGGTTCCTAGCTGAGCTTGCGTGCCTGGCTCCGTCTAGGACCGACTAGGCTTGCGTGTGTACACACCAGCGAAGCACGGCGCGGCTGCAGTCCCATCTTGTTCAACAGTGGTATACAGAGGGCACCTTTTTTTGGTTAGATTTGCCGGTCATCGCCACAACCAAAGAGACCGTAGCCATGGTTTACAGGGCCCGAAATGCCGTGGTTGTCGCCTACTAGGTAAAAGTTGTCTTCGGTTCTTGCCAAGCTCGGTTCCGACTTCTTAATCGCTCAACGCCTCGCTAAATGAGCCGGCATCACGGTACTCAAACTTGGGGTGGGACGGCGGTACCTTTGTACACGTCAGATACTCAAACATGTTGTGATCAGAGTGGAGATGGTCCCGGCGGCAGATGGACCTGAAGGTGTGCCTGGTAGTAGTATCCGACCCCGGACCGACAATCAACATACCTTAAACCTGTTCGAGTGCTCTGCCGCTGTGGGACATTGTGCTTGTAACGCCACACAGGCGAGCCGGAGATACCAAAGCCGGCCGAGAAAAGGCCTGAATGCCACCTCACCGACTGCACATGAACAGACAGCCCTGGCTACACTTGGAGTGAGGAAAAGATGCCGAAGGCCGGCTCCCAATGGTAAGCAGCCCCGAGCCAGGTCTCGATGCAATATCCTATCCGAAATTGGCAGGCGGATATGTCTGCATCTAGCATCCTCGTCTGACCTGACGACACGGCAGTGCGTAAGTACCAATGCCGCTTCAATGATGTCGCGATCGCTGATCCTAAGCAAGACAGTCTGACTGCAGGAGCTGGAAAATCGCCTGGGCCATGCAGCAATTTTCCCTGCGTGTCGGGACCCAAGGCGTGCACCAAATTTATCCCACGGCTCAAACGCCGCGCACCCCAAATCCTGTTCGGCGGGGGCCAACCCACGGGTTCTTCTGCACGAATCCGCCACATTACCCCTCTAGAAGCCTCATGATAGGCTCGTTCAGTCACCACCATTCCTTTCATGCTTAAAAGGTGAGTTTGTGGCTGTTACAAGTTACCCTAGTGCAGTATTTTAAACGAATGGCACACATCCATCCCTATTTCCCTTCACGCGGCTGTACTGTATGTCTCTCGAGATCTATCTCCTGAGTCTTGGGGAAGGCCGATGCACGGGGTGCGGGTCGGCGGAAGGATGCCGAAACTTTCACGTGGCCGATTGACTTTCAATGCACCATCTGCCCCTTATTTCTTGCATCTAATCTCTCTCTAACATGGCTATTGAAAAAGTATTCTTCTATTTGTATTTAAAGATACTATCAGTGGACCAAGAACCGTGAACCAAGCATTTTGTGCAGACCGCCGTGAGTGCGGTACGGCGGAAAGCGACCCGTCAAACCCCACACGACGACTTCGCGGAGTACTCGATCCCAAGTAACACTCGTAAGCGCCAATGAACTCGTGTGGCGGATGGCGGGTATGCCGAGGCTCCTAGCGGAGTAGCAACGACTCAACTGATAGGAGGATGTGAGCTGTAGTTCACCAACAAGGCCTCTACCCCTATTTTCTTACATGTCGGCATTTTTAGACCTTAACTCGCCTGGCAGGTCTAGTTTTACTATAAAGGACACGCCTCGGAGGCGGTCAATCAAGGTTGATTATCAAGTTACGTACAGATCTCTCGACTACCTTAGCGCTGACAAGAGTTACTAGTTGCTAATCCTGTTGTTCTAAGGTATCCAACAATTAGTTTAGTTTAGAATAGTTACTAAGTACCTATGCAATGAAGAAAAAATGAGAGATACAGACGGGCGAGCCACTAGTGCAACTACACAGACCAGTAAAGTTGATTCATGGGTAAAGCCTTAGGTACCTTTCTGTCATCATAGCTGACGGCAGATTTTAATGCAGTTTCTAGAGCGAGAGCTAACCGTCATTATTAGTAGTTATGAGAGGATGCTTCGAAGCACATAGTCTTCCAGCCTGCATTTGTTTATTGCGTTGGCGGCTCTGTATCGCTTACTATTAAATCAGCACGACCTTATATTATACTCGTGTCTAGCTCTATACCCTTTAGTTATTTATACCACTTGCCTACTTTCGTAGATGCTAGTGACATTTTGTTAGGTACTCATCTTGGAAACGGGTGCGTCAAGACCTGCCTAACCCCCTAAGAGTCTCACCTAACGAACAGTAAAAAAAAGCTAAACAATTAGTTATTACCTTTATTACTTCCTTTCTTTTCCTGTTCTCTTTCCCTCAACGGTATATACAATGGAACTTGCCTTTAATTGGTATCATATTAGCCGAGAGTGGTTGGTTAGTTGAAATAGATAATAATAGTAAATGGTTACTACCAAAACAAGAGGTGATCGCCCATAATTCTGTCCTAAGTAGCTATGTATACTCGATAGGTGGGTAATACCAAGTGGATTCCCACTCCATTTCCTATGCCCTCTTATCTTATTTCACCGCCATCATTCCGTCCTTATTTGTCCCCATATTCCCAAACCAAATCTCTGTGGTGTGAACGCGTAGATATTATCGTTTCCGTTAGTACGCCTAGGGATCTTATTGTGGAAATTCCGTTTTGTTTGACTCTGGCGTCATTGTATCCGTGAGTTATTCAACGGCTCCCATTGATAAGTAGGTAGTAACACTCTTCTTCGCCTTGACGA
This sequence comes from Xylaria digitata, assembly GCA_022495195.1. Classification (NCBI taxonomy): domain Eukaryota; kingdom Fungi; phylum Ascomycota; class Sordariomycetes; order Xylariales; family Xylariaceae; genus Xylaria; species Xylaria digitata. The sequence continues at coordinate 29,706 of MU377157.1, forward strand.
GGGGCTATTACTCATTCCCCTGATAAGGATTATATCGCAAAATAGGAAGATTGAGCATATATGTTTCAATTCCGAGTGTTGTAGTAGATTTAAGTTAGGATGGCAGTCCTAGATATACGGGATGCAAGCTTGAATTAGAACCATATGATACTGTCGCGGAGATGTGGGACCTATATACCGTTATTGCCCTCCGGGCAATAACGGCGTCGTTTTGTCCGCGAGAGATACAATATTCTACAAAGAAATGTTACGTTAGCCAAACTACCCTAATTGCTCTAGACCTACTCTGCATCCTATAACTTCTACTAGGAGAATGTAAGTTTATTATATCAATGGCTGAGCTTGCCCCGCCATGCAGGGACGTGCAAGCGGGGAGCCCTACCTAAACAGTGAGTATATAAACGTCGTAAAAGAGCGGCGCTAATTCTTGGTATTCAATTATGCAGTCTTTTTCATTGTTTAGTCATGTATTTACATTGGTGATATATGTTTAGTGATAAATTGAAGTTGGGTTGGATTAGCATTTGTTCATGTCTCAATGTGGTGGAAGGGTGGTTAAACAGGGAATAATATTGGGTCAGAGCTTATTGGCGGTGATTAGGTAAAGTCAACCTGTAATAATTTCAGATGCACGCCGCCATGCCTACGAGCCATAAATTCAAGGTCGCGCGGCGATTTATCAAAAAAAAAAAAAAAGGGGGGGGGGGGGGGGGTGGGGGTGGAGGGAACTGTGGTAGTTTACCGTGGTTCCAAGTTAATACTTCCTTCTCCCTAGTTGAGGCGAATTGAGAAGGTGCCATGAATCCATGGCTGCTTTGGCAACTTCGGCCTAGATGATAAACCTATTGTTTCTATTTCGCGGATGGATGCCCTCTCATTTCCTTTTGAACAGAATCTCGCACTGGCACCTGTTGATATTCGCGTCTTAATGTCATCTATAACATAGATGATAGCAGGTTGTGTCTATATTCGGGGTTTCGTCTTCCGGCTGTCGACGTTTTCCTGAAACAATGAATTTATGTATTATAGATATCTAGTTGACAGTAAAGTCAAAAAGAAATATTATATATGCTGGAACAATGATAATAGCCTTATAATCTAGTCTCCACTTACATGCAAGCTAGCACTTATACTAAAAAGTCTCTGCTGCTTTGTCCTCCATCTATGTTTTAGCTTCCCCTTATTTATCAATCTTCTTCAATCAAAGTATTTAGGTTTGAGATGCTTGTGACTTGTTTACGATGCTGTATTGATCTGAATATCTATTTGGTTTGTAGCAGAGATAAATCATAGAAAGTGTTGTGCTTGCTAGATTACTGCTGAAGTGTTAAGAGTACTTTTAAGGATCTTCTATGTATGTAACGGATTGGTAATTGAAAAGGTGATTTCCATAAAGATAGAGTAGGTAGATAGCTTTGTCATCTATTATTGTTATGCCAGGTTAGTTCCTGCGATATCTAATCCCACCTACTATTTAAAACGTCACCACGAATGGCTGCCTGCTATATCTCACAGAGCACCCTTTAGTAACATCTTCGGTCTAGCTAGGTGGAGTTGGGATGAGATGGAATCTCTTTTACATGAATACTCTTTCAGATAAAATATAAGAAGAGTGTTCAAATCGCCGATAGAATAGATGCCAAGTTCTGTGTACTTACCTAAGAGCGTTCGTTGCTGTCTTATAACTGGGGCGAGATGAGACGATGCAATACGATGCAATGCCACAGAATATACCACACCGAAATTCTACAACTATAGGGCTAAAACGAGTCACCAGCACTCGCCCTTCTCCATTGCCAGCATTCAGCATTAGTGCTATAAGAGGTAGATACTGGGCTGCGGGCCAGATACTGAATGCCGAGTTGAGGGCAAGAACACCTCTGTACTCATTTCGGATGTACCTGCTCTGGCCAGGAAGAGTGAGCTAAGCAGCAAGAGCAACTCATCTCTCACCTCGAGTGCCGCCGTTGCTCCATCTCAATCCAGTCCACAACCCCAGACTCAAACTCAGTCTTCCCCTTCCACCATCTCTTTCTCCTTAGGGGGTTGAATTCCACCCGTCATCCGTCATCATCAAACCCGTCGCCCACCGAGAGTTGACTCTCAATCACTACCATCACAGCTTCTTGATATCACATAAAAACCCCCCATTTATTCCGTAATCATCACCATATTTTGTTTCACTAGCTATCTTGGGTAGTCATCCCTATACTGCCTGAGCCCGTACATCCACTCAACTACCCGTGAATACACAAATCTTGCTAGTAGCATCGGCGAAATAATCTCCTGGGTTCGACAGAGAGCACAGCCACGATGGATCCCAACGAGACTGAAGATCGAATGGCGCCCCTTGCCAATTACCCTCAGCAACATTTGCAACCGCAACCGCCTCAAACACATCAGCAACAAAACCACCCCCAACTATCGGCCGCTCAGCAGTCTGCATTCCCTCGACAATACACCACTGTCGGATCCGTCTACAACCCACAACCTCAACCTCTTCAACCACCAATCCGTCGCGGTCGTACCGTTAAGTCTCTCTTCCCCTACAAGAGCGAGTTGCCCGCTGGCCCACCCCAACTGCAGTACACCCCATTGCAACAAAACTCGGACCGGGCTGTTAGCCCAGCCCGATTGGACTCTGATTCTCTCGGTTCGACTATTCCTATTAACCGCCAGGAAAGACAGGTTTTGCAGAGATTTGGTGTAGCGGTTCCTAACATCCAACCACAAGCCCAAAACATAGCGGGTTCCCTCCAATCACCCCGCTCTACGATGTTTGTCAACACTAGTGCTGCCAATTCTGACAATGGTAGTGAGGGGGCCGATACAAAACCTATTTCCGGTATGAACTTCAACAGCTTAACAAATTTAGCCTCCTACCGCAACCCAATGCAACAAGCTGCGCGGAAAGTTCTCGCCTCCCATCGTCCGAGTCCTGTCCCGTCCACTAGCGTAAGTCCCTCAGCCACCCGCCTTGACAAGGGAATCACTCCGTCCGCTATTAGCGCAATGACTGACGTATCACAGGTTCAAATCCCAGACTGGCAATCAACTCATTATAGCAATTCGGAGGCAGGGCCGTTGCTGCCACTTTCTGGGGCTTCCATGTATATATCTGCCCAACCTAGGGTTCGCGGAGCTCCTGCACCATTGACTGCTGGGCCACCCGGTGTCCGGCAACACAGGTCGACAACAATCGAGCAGGAGACCCTCCAGAGAGCCCGAGATTTCGACGACGAGAATCCGATGATGAACCCATATCACACGCGCCTACCATTCGGTCAGCATATTAGCGCCCCCTCTTTTGAGGGTGAGAGTAGCTCTTCCGCCCCCGCCGTAGAAACCACCAGAGAAGGGTTTGAGGACGAGGATGACGAAGACAACGACTACCTTTACCTTCATGATAATGCTGTGATAGTTGATACCATCTCGGCTGATGAGGCCCTCGTTTTCTATCCGGATGGCCTGCCTTTGAACTTTAATCCACAAACGCAACGTATTTCCCGTAATTGGGAATCTGAACGTTTGGCTGAACTCGAATACTCCGAAGAGTTCTGGGCTGAACGTAGACAGCGTATCAATAATCACTATTTCAGTGGGGTTAATACATTCAACAAGCCATTCGGCATAGCCGTTTTAGAGCACAATCAGCGTAGTGTAGCTCACATTGTTGGTCGCCCTTTCATTGAGCCGCCGACTAACGAAGGCAGGGTCGTCAACCGCCACCTTGAAGTCCGTGATGCATCGCTTATGCCCACATCGCAACAGTAAGCATTCTTGAATCTCCTGTTCTCCCCTTGGCGAGTTTCGGGCTTTGATGCTTCATATGTCCCCGAAACTAGGTAGTCATTTTGCACTTTATAGCAGCTACTAAAATTTAGGGTTGAATAGTTCCACACCTTTATTGTCTATGGCCCTTCAGGGTGTTATTAACAACCCGGGGATTTCGTCCTACAATACCAAAATTCCGAGATTTGAGCAGAGCCTTCGCCCTCCTTACTTGCAAAATAACCCCAGAATACGCAATTAGGACTATTTGCGACAACTCTTGGTTACACGATAGCACGATTTGATTCGGGCTTTGTTATAGGGTGTTCGAAGAGGAAATAGTGGAGTGATCTAGTTGAGACTTCCGCTGCGTAACTACACTTCTTTGACCATCAAATATGCATCCCAATATAGCTATGTTGGTTTTCATTGCTATTTCTCTATCATCAAAGCGTGAAATGTGATAAATATAGGGTTGCTGGCCCCATGAATTTTGACGCAGCTTGTCAGAGGCCAGTCAGGCGATCCCTATACTCTATACTGACTCGATAACCGCGAAATTATTGAGGTTCCTATAGGTCTGTAGCTATTAGTCATTATTGGCTTTGATCTAGTTTCATCCTAAATATCACACACTCTAACGGTGCGGCCCCCGATACCAGTGATGGCAACATAGCCACCAGGTGCAACAGCAAGGCTAATATCAACCAGCATGTTACGTTATTGTGTTTGAATGTGTGTATTAGATCGACATGTACACTCGATACTTTGTCCTCTAGCAAGACCTGAAAACTTTCTCGTTGTCATTATGACTCTTTTCAATTCAAGAGAGCTTCCTCAAATCTATGGACATAGAATTGTAGGGGGTCGGTTATTCGGACATGAAGAACTACTATTTGAACATAAAGCTAAACCTCCTACAGTAATTCCCCCCACAATTCCTGTTGTCTACCCAATTACAACGCAAAACACACGCAGCCCCAAAAATATTTTACTCCATATTTTTTTAACGTAGTGCTGTTAATGCTAACTTTTTAAATTTATATACAGCTATATAAAAATAAAATATAAAAATATTTTAAAAAATAATATTTAAATTATTTAAATAATTTGTTTTAATTAAAGGCTTTAGTTGTATTTATGTATGTTTAACATTATGGTAAGCAGACAGCTGTAATTGTGGAAGGAATTGCTATAGAGGGTTTAGCTTCATGTTCAAATAGTATTTCTTCATGTTTGAATATCCGACCCCGAATTGTAGTGATAGGGGTAATACAGCAGGGGCCGTTAGTCCTTGCTTAGTAAGCTAACTAACCTAACCTAACTACATATGTAGGTAGCTACTTAGGTAGGCAACTCCTTAGATACTACCAGTACAGAGAAAACTTCCCTCTTCGCGCAATAACAATTAGACAGTACTAGAATCACCAGCAGCATAAACTACCTATATAAAATAAGGTAAATAACTCAAACGCTAGCCCCGGTGTCGTATCTTCCTTCCGAATGAGCAGCCGCACCGTAGTCCAGGAAGCGCTTACTGCGACTGGCATCGTCCGGCCAAGTGACACCTTCGCGATCAGTTGTGAGATTCTCGCTAACCGTTCGACCCTCTTCGGCTTGAGAGTCCTACACTATCAATTGATTGCGGAGAATCAGACTGATTCCAACTAGATCTAGCCATAAGCACACTACTATACAAGGGTATGAATTACCCCGCTTTTGACTGATTTTGTCTATCCGACAACAACAACTTGACCAACCCGAGAGATACATGCAGTAGGTGAGGAGTGTAATATTGTTTATATTGCTCCTGTTTAATTCATCCGCTGCTAGTTAGGTATTACCTAGCACTCAAGACATATTTCTCTTCTTTTCCCGGTGAACGTTAAAAACAATGCCTTTATGCCAAGATTGCTCCAGGCTCGATCTTCGCACCCATGTTGTAAAAGTATGTCACGGAGAGGATGTATCTCAAGACCCTTTGTTGGGTTATGAACCACCCAAGATACCATACAAATCATCAGTATCAAGCGTACAAGCAAGCATCAACTCCACACAATGCCAACTATGCACCTTGATATGGACCAGATTCGTGGATCCAGCACATCACGATACCAAGGACCATCTAGACCGGCCGCTTTATTTCACGGTTTCCCTCTCCAGACAGAAAAATACGTATCTCAGTGTTTACCAAGTTCGATCTCTCAAATATGACGAAATTTCATCTTTCGACCACAATCAAATTCTTGGTCAACTGGGCTTGGTTCATAGATTCGGTCTGATTCCCTAGCAACTACCACGCACAAAGACTAACTGGAGAGGTAATTATAGGGGACGAGTTAGATGACACAGAGATATCTACACAATTTCTCTCAGACTTATTTGGCCCCGATACAACTTTAGATTCAATACTATTCCGTGATCTCGACGTGAATACCGGGTCTAAACACACTTTACGTATCGCTGCTAACTGGCTGGCCCGATGCAAGACGCAGCATACCCTCTGCTCAGCGTCCTTAGAGTCGCGTGCTAAAAACCTCTCGAGCAGAGTCATAGATGCCACACCTGCAAGACCCAGAGTAATTGAGACAGGCGGCGTCGAAGGCCGATGAGTGGCTCTGAGCTACTGCTGGGGCAGCGACACATCTTTCATGTTAAACGAAGCAACCCGTGCTCAGCTCTTCGCAGGGTTCCAACTCGACGCAGCCCCAGCGACGATTCGCGATGCCATTCACGTCACGCGCGAGTTGGGCGTACCCTATCTCTGGGTCGACGCTTTATGCATTAGACAAGGCTCGAGAGAAGATTGGGAGAAGGAGGCGCCGCACATGAAGCACGTGTACGCTCAGGCGGAGTTAGCGATTGCAGCTACTGACGCGGTAGACGTTGGTACTAGCATGTTGCAGGAGCGAAAAATCGACACGATGATTCCCATCCAGTGGGTAACGACTGGAGATGAAATTCAAAGGGGCAGTGAACAATACATCTACGTTAGACTATCTCCTCCCCACATCAATACGGGGGATACGAGTGAGTCTAGGTGGAGAGGTCGCAGCTGGACCATGCAGGAGGCCTTCTTGGCCAGGCGACTGCTAACGTTCGGCCACGGCGGATTGACCTGGCAGTGTCAACAACTCACAGAGGAAGAGGACGGGTATTACGTCATTAATATACCGGATGTTGACAAGGATAAATGGATGCATCGGTATTCGGCCCTTTTCATGTCTAAGTATTGGCGTCATCTCGTGACTGCATCTGCGATCAAGAGCAGTAATGGTGACAAGGCCAGCGCCCTCAGCCCGCCCATACCCGACGGGATGTATACGGATCCGTATTCTATGTGGTATGTCACGCTAGCTCATTATTCGTCTCGCTATCTCTCACACGCGAGCGATCGGCTACACGCGCTTTCTAGACTGGCAGACTTGTTTCATGGGATTACGGGGGACGAGTACGTAGTTGGATTGTGGAAGGGAGACTTGTTGCGAGGTCTCATATGGACGTATCACCCATCGCGCATTCAGGAAGGGATTGACCGCTTTGCCACAGATGAGGTTGATCCATGGGACCCGCTGACGATAACCAATACGGGACCTTCATGGAGCTGGACAAGTCTAGAGGGGCGGATATACGAACCTGAAGACGGGTACCGGGGGCATTTCGAACGGGTCCCTGGGAACAGGGCCAGAGTCTTAGGCGTCAAGGCCGAACGCCCAACGGTCCAGGCACCTTTCGTAGCATGGCCAATGGGGGCTATAAGCGACGCTGAGGGGAGCCAATCAACAGAAGCAGATCACTTCGCAACAATTATCCGCGATTACGTAGTGGGAATCATTAATAATGGATCCGGATCGGATTGGGAATGGGATTTTAGCACGAGATTCTCCGCCGAGTACAACCTTCGCCGCGGTCAAGCACGAGGGGAAGTAGGGCAACGGATCGCAGTGGTGTTCATTCATCCCGATGGGACGGCACTTATTCTCGAGTCTACTCCGACGACAGATCCCCAGCCGCAGAGCTCGGAAAAGCAGAGTTTAGGCTCCTATATCTATCGCCGACTTGGAGTCCTGCAGTTCGGAGTAGATATCATCCCGCCCCTCACCGCTGACGAACAGGAGAGACGCCGGCACGATTTCCGCGATGCCCAGCTAGCGGCCCATGAGGCATGGTACCAGGGACTTCCTCTCGACACATTCGTCGTGATATAACAAAACTGATTGTCGCGTTCTTGAAAAGCTTAGGCTGACTACTAGGTCGGGTCTACTAAAACAGCATTTTTGTAAGACGAATCGTCTTGCGATGCGCGATAGAAACATAAATACGTTTGCTACGAGATTTGCTTATTTGATGAAGTTGAAAATAAGTAGCTCTATAGACAGTTGCTTTTAGAATTGGCACAGTAAGCATTCAGAAGAAAGAGCTAGGTTTTTTACTAGGTGTAAAATGACTACTTCATGCCTGAGGGCCATTATAGCGTTATTGGAATGAGGTATATGTCTATAGATTTAGATGATAATTAGGCTGAGAACACTAACGCCGATGAGTGAAGCGTTTTGCTATATAATTTATTAGGAGGTAGCCATCGAACTTTCAGCCCCTAGCCGCCACAGCTTTTGTACCAACGTAATACATTATGAAAGAATTCCGACCCTGGTTTATTCATTTACCGAATCCCATAGCTTATAATCGTGAATTCTGGTACCCATGAAGCTTGTCTACCCTTGAAATTAGGTGATTACTACAGTCTTAGATGCAAGGAAATGCATCATTAAAATCCGAAGGGTTGTTTCAGCTATAGCCACCGCACAGTCACAACCGCATCAACGTGATCAGATGCCATCAAAGAGATTCCTCAAGCCTCTCGCCAGTTGCGGGTTCGGGATGCTAACAACGCGGCGGCGCTTGACGGAGATAAAAGAACTAAGCTCACCAAGGCAAAGGTTGAAGCGACCAACCTCGCGGTTATGATCCATTTTAGTAAGGGATTATTTCACGAGAGGGCCTTATATGAAGTTCTTAGCCTAAAGATAAAAGTGAATCTATGTAAATTCTTTATAGCTATTTCTACAAGCCAACCGTGAAACCGCCTAAGCAAAAGCGACGGGTGATTGTCGTAATACCGAGAATCCTATTGACGTCTATACTACCTTAGCCTCACTGGTTCGAACTAGACGCGTGTTTCTTCAAGAATGCATTGTATCTCTCGTAGAAGACCGGCGTATAGGGATGGGTACTAATAACGGCGGGGAAACAGTGCGGTACACCTCCGTAACAGTACATCTCAACGTCTACGCCCGCAGCCCTGAGAGCGTCGCCGTAGGCAAAGCTGTCGTCACGGAAAATATCAACGCCCGCAGATTGTATCACTATAAACGGCCGTTAGTCGGAGCAGCGTAAACAGATGCGAGAGGACACAAGATTTAAATTCAAGAATAGCTAATAGTCGACTTACGTGCTGGCGGGAGCCCTGCAAATGAGGAAGCAAGCAGAGGTGAGTGCCTATGATCAGGTGTGGGGTTGGGTATGTAGGCGTTGAGGAAAACGTCGAACCTGCAGTTGCTGAGGACGCAGTTCTCCATGTTCTGAATATGACTGCCGAACTCATACTTGTCGTACGGGTAGAATTTGGGGTGGCAGACTGCTGGGAAGTGCAGTATCTGGCCAATGATGCCAGAAACACCATTATCTCTAGTCATTATTGACAGAACGGCAGCCTAAGGGATGTATTAGTGGACGATGAATGAATGTAGCCTCATGAGTAGAGTCATGAGAACCCACCAGATTAGCACCAGCACTGCTTCCCGCAAGAATAGTCTTCTCGGGGTTAATTCCAAGACTTTTTGCATTCTCCTTACACTAGAAACAGAGGTTAGTGGAGAAGACGAGACAAGATGAGGTTTGGATGGAGTCCGGCGTACCCATAACAAGCCATCATACGCATCCTCCACTGGCTTGGGGAAGGGGTTCTCGGGTGCCCTTTTGCGATGTTAGCAAACCACCAAGAAATTCTCGATATATAGAATTAAAAACACACGCACATTCTGTAATCAACGCTGACAACAACGATGTCGGGGTTTGTGACGGCATAAACATTCTCGGCACCGTCTACTTCGTGTGACCCAACACAAAAGCCTACGCGGAATAAGTTAGCATGCCATGATCCAAGGCGCAAAAAGCAGGGGACCAATGTCTCATACCACCACCGTGCATGCGATACACAAGGGTTGCCTCCGCCGCGACATTTGGAGATTTGTAAACCTTCAGCTCGACCAAGTGACCATCACGGGCGGGAAAATGTAAAAGTTCGGTGTTCACTTCACTATAGCGATCAGGCCCTCCAGGAGGCATAATAGCATCAGGGTCGCCGGCAACCTGGCAGAAAGTTGGGAGATCAGGCAATCCCCAGAGCTGCGAATAAGCGGCGTCGATGGCATCCTCTACTTCGAGGAATTCCGGTGTCTTCTCGGAGAGATGGCCATACTTTGGCAATGGTTTGAAGTCAGCGAGGTTGACGTCGACGAACTGAGGCTTATCTTTGAGGCCGATCATGGTGAGTTGCTGGTGCTCTAATAATAAGACGTGTTGATTGTTGACTATTGATGATAGTGATGGATGGTAAACTGCCGCTAGGCGTAGCGTGGATTCTTATACATTTTTCACATTCTAGTGAGGCTTTTGTCGGCTTCTAACAATACACGCATGCATGCTCGTGGTATTGATGCGGAGCTGATGCGGAGTGACGGTTTATCGGACATTAGGCTTTCCCGGTTCAAAAGTGAACACAGCCTTCTTTCTCACCATCGTCTTCACCGTTGAACATCACTACTTGATAGAATGAGACGTGATAATGAGACATGATGAGTATCATCCCTTGGCAGTAGGGGTATAAGAAATGTTCAGCAGCTTTAGTCAACCCGTATACTAGTAGTAGGTGAGTATGGGGCGAGCATAGGCGGGCTAGTGTATCTATCCGTGGCTCAGCCCTATACTATACTCTATAAAACGAGAACGAACAAATGATGGTCGACGTCGTCACTATGAATCATACCCCACTAACCAGTCTAGGCTAGTAGAAGCATCTCGCTAAGCACAGGGTTGCCGTAAACGGTTAGGTGGGTTGGCATACAGATGCATATACACTACTACAAGGTACACTTAGTTTAGTGTCCGCGTCTAGCTAGCATTCAGAGTCTACAACTGATCCTTTTCAGCGTCGGTACTTCGGAAAAGCCATATCCAAATCATGTGTGAAGAGCGAGTGTAGCTGGGGCTAAGGAGGCTTAAGCGGAAGCACCCTGGGGCATTGATATGAATCATGTTCAAGGGTCACGGGTCGTCGGATAAGGGGAACTGTACCCGCCCTGCGAGTATCTCCTTGCATACTAAGTAGGTATATAAAGCGCAGAGCATCGCAGCAGGAATCCCAAGACCACCTCAAAGCAACCAAGCAATAGCCATCTTGCAACAACCTCGGGTACTTCTCACGATACTCTCCAATAAACCCAGCACGATTCCCCCGGCTTAGATGGCTAAGTTTACACTACCCAAATCCGCGAGTGGCCTTCGCGTAGTGCCCGAGTCCCAATTAGACCTACGACCTGAAGCGGAAATCGTACAAGAGCTTCGTTCCTTTCGACCTATCACTTCGGAAAAGAATGTGTGGTGTTTCTGGGATAAGGGTCTGGATCGCATGTACCCGAGCTACCGATGCACCGTACTGAACTGGGTGAGGAAGCTCGGCAGCTCTTGGACGGTTCGTATCGTCGACCTCATTGACGACTCCCCCGCCAATGTTTACAACTATGTTGGCAAGGAATGGTTTCCCGATTGCTTTGTCAACCGGACGATGGATGGCAAGCACGCGGCGCAACACGCTGCTGACCTTGTGCGGTTACCGCTGCTGTATGAGCACGGAGGTGTCTGGATGGACGTCGGGAACATGCTGCACACCCATCTTGATCGGTTATTCTGGAATCACCTGACCGCTCCCGATTCGCCTTACGAGATGGCTGTCTGGATCATCACCGGGCAGATCAGAAAGCAGTGGGGTAGTTTCGGTAACTATATGATAGCTGCGCGAAAGGGTTGCATCTTCGTCAAGAACTGGCATAACTCCTATAAGGAGTTATGGAAAGGGCATACCAATGTCACCGGTTTCCATAAGTTACCCATAGTCCAGGATATTGGTATCGCCGAGGGTATGGCTGACTGGTACTTCAAGGACAAAGTCCTTGAGATGAGCGATTACGTGGCCCAGATGCTTCTCGGTGATCGCACAAAGAACTTGCTTGACGTCGGCACAGGCTGGAACGGGCGCGAATTCTGGGAGAACAGGGTATTCATGGTGGAAGGGATCCAGAATGGTATTCTTGGGGCAATCAGGACAAACTACGATGGTCAGAAGCAGGCCGAGCTCTTCACAACATCGCTTGATGACCCAGACGAGAACAAGAGGCAGGCTGCAGAGGCATTCGTCGTAGAAGTCCTAGAGAAGAGCCACATGTATAAGATCTACCACAACTCAGCAGGTGGCCTGCCAGCACTTGGAGATGTGGTTAAAAGGGAAGGCTTCGAGGATGTAACCCATAGACCTGGGACATTTGGCGAGTTGTATAGATACGGAACTGTGCACTGGGAGCCGACGCGTGAGGTAGAACGCCTAGTACCTCAGTCAACGGGAGAAGATCTGATTCGGGCCACACCCAAGACGCCAGCGACGCGTGAGGGTCATGAGGGATAGTCATTGTCAGCCGAGTTAGTTGAATATCTGTCCAGCTTAAAAAATGTATATATATACCGATATCGATTTCCCTTAACGCCTAGGTAGTAGCATAGGCTACAGCCGCAATTAAAATGCGCGGCCCACCAACAAAGTTTCGAACATTAACTTCTCGAAAAAGTCCCGCTTGACCACGGCACCGAATCTACGAAACAACGTTAGCAAGCCCACAGAACTCTCTCTATACGTGGTTGCTATCAACTCGAATGCCAATTTGATTCATAAAGTTATTTGAAGCATGATGAAAGGAAAAAAAGGAAAAAAATAGTATGACATACCCGTGGCACGTTGCTGCGTCACGCAACTTTGCAGCGAGATACCACAAATTCGGGGCTTCGAGTCCCCCGAAGAGCGGCTGAGACCGAATATAGTGCCATGCTTGGATAGGAGTGATTTCAGACTCGGGACACAGGTCCGAGGAGAGCGCCAGCAACGAATGCAACGACTGTTCAGGCACCTCCCGACGAAAGGTCTCGTGCGGCCTATGTGACTCGAAGACTGATTTTGGGTAGGCGGGAGCTAGTTGGCCGGAAAACGTGAGTGCATGCCCACCAACTTCGTGGACCTTATCCGGATGGGGGTAAAGATGATCCACACAAGGTCTTTCTAGACTACCGTGGTTGTTATCGTTTGTTAGATAGATCAGTTCTGCCTGATTCGTCTTGGGGTACATGGAGAAATATAACTTACGTCAAGACGAACTCCATACCTACTGCTAAAGGGTCAAGATCACCTAAGCGGAGGGGCGTGTTAGGGTCAGATATCGGCTCAACCTGCTCAGGCAATGGTGAGTATATCTGATTGGTGGCACCACCTGCATGCTGAACCGAGGGCTGAAAGTCCGGCTGGGGCAGCCCATCACTTGCTGGTGAGTCTTCGGATACATGGACTAACTCGACTGGCAGGTGAATCTCATTCGGAATTTGCAATCCATGGTCCCGGATGAATCCAGCTAGTTGCTGCACAGTCCTTCGTAGCTCATGTATCTCTTGATATAGGTCCGCCTGATTCACCCTGGCCTCGGCGACGTGCTCCTCAAGAGCTTTGGTGTACCTCTCTTTGCGCTCTCGGTAGGTGCTAACATTTGACTTGTCAACTATCGATTGGAGTCGGGGGTAAAGAATAACTAACAGTTGAGCTTTTCGCAATTGTGCCTTACGCTTCTGGGCACGGTCTTCCTTAGATTCTGAGACGAAGTGTGTTGGCATCAAAACAAATAGAGGATGACACGCAAAATCCCACTCCCGCTCCACCTACGCTAGATAGGCTGAGGACGAATATTGGTGGAGGCTTGCTTACTTTCAGGTGTGAACATGCGGAAGATGTTCCCTGCCATTTTGGGCACGGTTATGATTCTGCTAGTTGTCGGGCAATGCAGTAGTAAAACAGCCGTATGGTGTAATCTTCGTCTAGAGCACGGCAAATGAGATAGATCTATTGAGCAGCAAGATAACAGCGATGCAAAATCATTCTTGCTACTATCTTACTAGATAAGTTGGTATTGATATGAGATTGGAGTTGCAGGTAAAACATGTTGGATTCTGATGTTGTGCTAATTTCGGCCTAAGCCGTCATTCGGACATGATACCGGGGTAAAATAAGGGACCATCCACAGCCCCCAAGGGACCCGATGCGTTCACTGGAAACAATATGTGGAATCTGAAACCCTTGATTGAAGTCGAGATCCTCCTCCGCCTTTCCGAAAAGGGAAATTCTGATTATCCATCAGCGCCAACTCTCGACCCTCTTCAAATTACGATTCTTGATGAGATACTATCCTTATGTTTGAGCTACAGTATTGTTTTAACAGGATGAAGGAAGACTTAGCTCGGAGGCGTAGGCGCTATTCCAGAAGAAGAAATTCTGATCATCCATCAATCTTCAAACCTCATCAAATACAACCTATCGCGAGCTACAAGTTGATAAAGGCAGATCTAGCAACGCCAAATGTCTGCATATATAGAGTCAAGAGACTCTCAATTGAGGTATGAGAAATCTTCATAGCCATCAAGTCCAACTTCATTTCTATCCCATAATTCGCCTCCAGCTCTTCTTATTCATCTCTTGTACATAAATCGCCTAGGCAGCTGGCCTGTCATTCTATTGGTTCCAACTACCCCCATACCCCCATATTCAATTCACTACCCGGTCATCATGCATAGCAAGTCAATAATTCCGTTTGCCTTTACAACGCTAGGCTTGCAAGCTCTGGCGCGCCCACACTGCAATAGCCCGGCCAACGGGAAAGCCATCTACATGATCTCGAATGAGCAGAAGAACGCCGTACTAGCTCTTCCTATCGGAAAAAATGGATTGTTCACGCCGGGGACGGGGACGCTAACGGAAACCGGCGGCGCCGGCATGAATGGCTTGGACGCCAGCAATCAACCTGCCGCCCCGGATCCCCTATTTAGCCAGTCGAGCGTGACAATAGCTGGTAACGTATGGATATCCAATACCCGGGTTTCGTTCCCACCTGGGCAATCGCGCTAACGTAATCCCCCTCACATAGCACTTATTCGCTGTTAATCCTGGATCGAACTCCGTTTCTATGTTCGCCATCAGTCGCCAAGACCCCACAAAGCTCACCCTAGTTGGGAAGCCGGTAGCTGTCCCGGCGGAGTTCCCAGTTACCATTGCCGCCTCCCTGCAGAATAAGCTCGTCTGCGTGGGGTCTAGTGGCGCGACCGCAGGAGTATCCTGCTCGAAGTTCTCTGGGCAAGGGATCGAAGAGATGGACGACCTACGTGTCTTCGACATAGGCCAGACGACACCGCCAGTTGGGCCGACAGGCACGGTTTCTCACGTGTTCTTCTCCGAGGATGAACTCACAGTCTTCGCCACCGTCAAGGGCGATCCAGCGAAGAATAAGACCGGCTTCATGGCCGCCTTCCCCGTCGAGCCATCCGACTGCGAGGCCGGCGTCTCGGTGAACCAGGATGGAATGCGATCAACACCCGAAGGGACGGCTGTCCTCTTCGGCTCGTCGACGATTCCGGGCTCCAGCGATATCTTCGTCACAGACGCATCCTTCGGCGGCGCGGTGCTGAGTAATGGCGGGAGCAGCGATGACGCCGCGAGAAAAGCTTTTATCGTTAAGGGCAAGGGGGTCGTGGATGGCCAGTCAGCCACATGTTGGGTGGCTATCAGCCCGACGACCAAGACAGCGTTCGTAACAGATGTAGGCGTCAATCGGCTTGTGGAGATGTCGCTAGAGGATGCAAGCATCAAAAAGGTCATAGATCTAAGCGCGAACGGTGACCCGGGTCTGATTGATCTCCGGGCTGCGGGTCACCTTGTCTACGCCCTGAGCCCCGGCAATGGTACTGCACCGGCAGCGGTCACGGTGGTGGACGCGGTGACTAAGAAACAAGTGCAGCATTTCCAATTGCAGGGAATCAACTTCGGAAAGAACGCGCAAGGGATGGCCTTATTAGCATAATTGGAATTATGGCTAGGAGGAGTAAGGTAAACAAACACAATTAGAAATCTAGGTTACGATTTTGGTATCTGTGTAACTAGTTGCCAAGAGCTTGTGATCTATATAATTAGTGTTAGAAAAAGCATGTATATATGAGACCCGCACACTTTACTTCCAATTTTATATGTACTTAAAGTAAGTAATATATGATTTCTTAATTGAATGGCAAAATAAAGGATCTTGAGATATTCTCCATACCAAACAAACATAGAGTCAATTTTCCCCTCTCACTAGGAGAGATGGATGTATGTATATGTATGTATGAATGAGTCAGAAAAAAAAATTACAAAAAGTTCTCCTGAGGGTGACTCGAACACCCGACCTGTGGATTTACAGCAAATTACAATTACAGTCCAACGCGCTACCAACTGTGCCATCAGGAGATTGATGAACATAACTGTACTTACAATATCTTATAACCATTACTATTAACTTACCAACGTTCCTATCTTGAGAATATTATAATAGCATCTATCCCAGTATTACTATATCAGCTTTATTTATTTTTTCCCTTCGGCTTTTACGTCTCTATGTGGTATATAGGATTTGCGCGCAGTACATATCACCGTTAGGTCTAGGTAACACTTTTCGCCGCACATTGAAATTACCTACAGCATGTTAATCACTGCCTGAAAAGGTTGGAATTGAAATGTTTTGGATTGCTGGGTATCTCTCCCGCCAGCGTGACTCTCTTGGTCACTAACTTCGCCGAATGAGTAAGTCTTGTGATTTCCGAAGAAGTAAAAGGGTATAACTAACAGCTTCCCAGCCAAGTCGAATTCGAGCTCGCCTGGCAGGCTCTTGCACTCCTCTTAATTAAGTCGCTAGTAAACCCAGCTCCGCTGCTGTAGATCGAGAGCTTTGTCAACGAGACTAAGATACTCTACATATTAGCTTGAACTGACCATGGAACCGAGTAGTTATTTGCCTTGATCGTTGCGCAAAGGGGCCGAAAGCACCCCCGATGGGTGATTCTACCAGCATCTATGTTGCTGCATTTGTCTTGGTATGGTATATGAATAGATTCTTAAATAGCTTACCTAAGGGGCTTCCACAGAAGTACGAATTCATATACAAGCTCTGTGCGAGGAGAACTATTAATCATCATGACCGGAGTATATTTTATCCCTAAGTTCCAAATAGGGTTGCATTGACACATTCCATATTCATCGTTTAAAAGCTTCATTTTCGCTTAGGTAGCCGTAATAGAGTCATAGGAATAAAATATAGGCGTTTTTATTATAGGAATAATAAGATCCCCTAAGCACTACATCTCGTCCTACTATACGGTTCTCGTGCAAGACACAGCAAATAGTCCACAATTGACCGGTGAACGGATCATGTTCAGATGCCTGAATATGTATATGACGTATCGACGTCCCGGTAATTGGATTTATCATTGCTGCAAATTACCCGGATCCCAGTTGCTAGCATCCCTGCATTCAGATAGGTCAATCCATATTGCTCTAATCTATTTAGGTATCGCTTCGAGGAAACTAGCCTTTGGCGCCAGTCGTTGGTAAAAGATATATTACCTTGGCAAGATGATCAACAGCGAAAGGCGGCAAATCTTCTCTACGCAAAAACGTGAATCCAGAGCCTTAATAACTCCCTACGCGGTATGGTGCCTTGGTATATAGTGAATTTCATCATGTTTATTCTACGGGACTCAAGTTTACATTCCACGAAAACCGATACACGTCAAGGACGAGTTGGCCTACTGCGATGAGAATGAAGGCTGTTTATTCTTTGATTTTACAAGCTGGGCTCTCCCAGGCTGGCTTGCGGTTTGGGTGCTCATCGATATCGATCCAGCGTTTAGATCCCGTCGTCGAGCCGGGCCAAATCCCGTCAGCTCACGTACATCAGATCGTAGGAGGGAATGCTTTCAACGCAACTATGCAGGGAGATATAGGCGAGAAGGGCAGTTGCACAACATGCGCGTACACGGAAGATTTCTCAAATTATTGGACCGCGCTTCTCGTTAGTCAAAGATACGCTATTGAAAGCATATACACGCGAAGCTTACCCTGAGCTCATTCCCAGTACTTCAGACATGAGAACGGTTCCTATAAGAGGGTACCTCAATACCCAAATGCCCAGCTTGGTTACGAGGGTCAAGATGCGCCGGACATTAGAGGCGGGATGACAATCTACTACACCCAAAAGGATTTCAATGGCAACGGTGATAAATACATTACCGCTTTCAAGCCCGTATGTAACACCGATCCTCCAGCTACAGCTGTGGGAGGAGACGAGTTGATTAACCTATTGATTAGGGTTTCCGCATGACAGTCGGTTCTCCCACGACAACTTCTATTGCCAACTCAAGCGCGCAGCCAGGCCTTCGATATACCTGCCTACAGACGATTCTAACAAGAGGTTTCGAGACCCCCAACCTACCCGATAAGGTCAGTATTCCGGTCTCTCCCATACCGCCCCCTTTTGACATGCCTTGGGAGCACGAGTTGGTGCCACCCGGCGATTCCCCAATCAACATCAATTACTGACTCCGGATTCATGAATAGCCATGTCCTTGGGGGATTATGGCAATCCACCACTTTCCCGCGTGCTGGGATGGCGTAAACCTTGATAGCCCCGACCACCAGTCCCACATGTACAGCACGACGAAGGGCCAGTTCCGCGAGGCAGATCCGTGTCCTGCTTCACACCCAGTCCGCGTGCCGCAACTCGCCTACGAAACTATGTGGAATACGACGGCGTTTGACAATATGTGGCCAAAGGATGGGTCACAACCGTTTGTCTGGTCGTTTATGGATAGCAAGGTACGTACCCACCCCGCCAAACCCTTTTCCCCTCCCAAAGTTTTCGATGCAACATACCACCACACACACACATTCTTTTTTTAATATCATTACAAATTCCATAGCCATTACTAAAATAATACGACCGTATTTTTAGGGCTTCGGAACGCATGCGGACTACATGTTCGGGTGGCAAGGAGACAGTTTGCAGAGGGCTATGAACAGCTCGTGCATGTTCCACGCGTGCGGCAGCCCGGGTATGCAAGGAATACTCAAGACCCAGACTGTCGCCGAGATGAACAAATGCGTCATCAAGAACACCGTCGAAGAGGATACGGACGGATGGCTTTCGGAGCTTCCGGGGCAGGCAATGCCTATGGAGTAGCCAAGAAAAAGCATGATTTAACCCTAGGCCGTTCCTGATTCCACAATGAATGCGAGGCTTTTCGTCCTCGAAGATCCGGCTTGATTCCGCAATAATACCTTTCTGTTGACGCGGGTTTCTGGTTATGGTAGTCGCGGTTAGAGAGGGATGTCTATATTAAGGTAGCCTGGTATTTTATTCCACACAAGAGATACCGTTGTAGTTTGTCTTCGCGATCGACTCTGGGGTTTGCGCATCTCTGCATCTCTTTTTGTCTTAATAAAGTAGTATTCCTCAACCGATTCGCCTCGTCTTTTCACGGCAGCTATAAGACCACAACCGGAAATTGGTAAATAAGTAATAAATAGGTCTTATTCGCAATACCATGGATTTTGTGTAGGCTTATAAATGCTAGAACCTAGGTATAGTGCCAAAATGAATGCTTGTTGTTGCATAAGGATCCTAACACTAACTGGCCTAATCTCTACTATATGCAAGGCATTTTCTCCGCCCCCAAAGGTGTCATAGTAGGGGATAATAGGGGGCGGAATGAATAAAACCTTGACTTTACGACATATCAATCTATAAAGCAGCCAGTATCTTAAAGTCCAGCGGTGATATAGTATGTATGAGAGTAGCATATAGTCTTTGCGCAAACTAAGTATGTCAAAACCCCCTGAGTAGGGTGTGAATACAGTCTCAACCTACGTGTATAACCGGACCTCGTTTGGAAAAAAGTTGTATTTTATTGACTCCTTGAGTAGGAAATGGCTCGCTATTCTCGGCGAATCACATTCATTCATCCTTGGTATCAGACAACTTCTTGAATAAAAAGCGAGCTTAAAAACTCAAAACAGGGTATGCGTCGACATTGGTCTCAAGTTATGCAGATCATCATCGCACGTATACCGGTAGCGGCGCGGAGGCCAAAGCTATAGACGTGGAGCACATAAAAAGAATCCTAACATTTTACGACGACGTAGAGGCTAAACCGACACAAGAATATATGCGATGGAGCATAAATAGGACCCAAGTTGACTTGAGCAGGTTACAGGGTTGGAGGGTGCGTCATCTCCCCCAACAAGAATAACAACAACAGAGACCTACACCTGACCATTACTTCGCCCCTTTCTCGGGGATACTTAAGGGAGGTATGATAGATACACAGTAGTACCACACCCTGAAACCATTCCTCCTTACTCTCGCTTTACAACAAATCAATGGTATTTGTGCTGGGTAGATAGGTTCCATAGCATCAGCCTCCAAAAAGTCGTTCAATTTTTGTCTTCGTTTTCGTCTTCCTTGGGTATTCGACTTCGAAGGAGATCCGTCGCCTGCGGGGGCCTTTTTCTCTTACTTAAAGACCTTTAGAAAAGAAAAGTTGTGGTGTGTACGTGGTACATGGTCGTTCGGGAAATACACGAGGAATTGAAGAGAGAATAATCAATGGGTATTGCTGCGAGCGTCGCAAATGAAGAGAAAGCCATGGAAATTTAACAAGACGGAAGTCGCTGAACATGCGATGTGACGTTTTTACGTTTTATTTATGGAACAAGGGGCGACCTTGCGAATCCTGTCGCAATGCCTAACGGCGTCGATTCGCAGGGCTGCGGTGCTTGAGTCGGCTGGTACGCCAGCCCTCATACCACTGCTCGCGGCTGGCTTCCCGCAGCTCACTGCGCCATTCTGTAAAAACGGCGTCCCTTAAACGAGTGAAGTCGCAGTGGTCTGGGTCGTAAGGGTTGGCTGTACCCCAAGGGAACTTCCGATCAATGGCACCAGGCTCGTAAAGGTCGGGGCTGATGATGGACATGGGCAGAAGGGGGAGTTCATCGGAAGTGTCTTCGTTCGACGTTTTGGATTGCCGAATCGAGGGGTTGGATCTTTGTTTTGAGGCGGAGGAGGATCGATCCTCACTGTCAGCCACATTCTTCTTGTTGTCCTGGTCCTCGGGGTTTTCGTCACCACCAGACTCGGCTGCAGCTTCCTCCGCCTCTGATTCATCACCCTCGTCGATTCTACTAGAGTCATCATCCTCGTCCAAGCCTAGTGCCTCCAAGGGGTCGAAGTTGGCCTTCTTGAGACTAGCCCAGACCGTTTTCTTGAGGAAACTCATATGTGCCGTCGTGACGGTATCGGCTTTCGAGATGACAGGGATTACCGTCGTCTTGCCTTGCAGTGTACGCATAACTTGCAGGTCGAGGTCTTCGTCAAGGCCGCCAACGATACGTCCAAGATCAACACCATGTTTCCCACTGGGAGAAAGACCGGGAACCGTTCTAGCGGCGGCTATGTTGCGATCGAGGCGAGCCGGATCAAGAATGAGGAAAACAGCGTGGACGTGCGTATCCTGTACGCCCGGTGATCGAATCACCTTCATCTCTTCAGCAAACGTTTCCTCAAATTTACCCTCTAAGAAAGTAGACATCTCTCGTAGTTGGAGATCCACGACGTTCTTCTCTAGACCCTCTGAGTCCCATATGGTTAATCCCACACGTTCTCCATCGATCTCACTCTCTAGGTAATGAGGTATGAAGTTTCCCGATGGGGTTGCTCGGGATGTCACCTCTTGTTCGATTTCGGTTGATCGCTGGGATCTTTTCTTGGGTGGCAGGGCGAGCGATGTCTTCAAAAATTCGAGGAATGAAGTCTTTCCCGAGCCTCGGGTGCCAATGATCAGAATGCTGTAGAATCCGGGTTAATAAGGCTATCTGGATAGAAAAGGGCGTGGTGGCGTACTTGAACGGAGTTGGATCTTTCCTTCTACGAACCCTTCTAGGGCTGTTAACGGTACTGATGGCACTGCTCGCGTAGCTGTACCGGCCACGGTTGGTCATGCTCTCTGTGCGAGCGTAGGGATCCACCAGGGCACCATTGGGAACTGGTGGGACAGGGGGTCTCGCGATAGAAGACGACATAGATGGACGTCCGGGTTCGATCGAAGCACGCGGTGGGTGGTGATGAAAAGAATGATCCACTTTACCAGAGACTATAGCAATAGAGTCGGGACGAGTCTCGCCTCCAAAAGTCTCGAGAGGTTGAGGCTGAGAACCATTATAGAGGGCCGGTAGACGGGGTGGGGAGTTTGGCACAGACTCCTTCTGCTGGGCATACGAGCCCTTCCTTCCATTTCTAAGGTCGCCAGACTTAGTGCGTCGAAGCAGGTTCCCAAAGCTTGACCGACGAGGGGGAGTTTGTTGGCTCATCTTTCCAGGTAACTAATGCAACGGTGTGAGGAGTCAGGGTTTGACGATAGGTAGGTGCGTCTCCCGGCGAGGCGGCAGCAGTAGGCGCAGAGTGCATATACCTACTGTAACGAGCAGGCAATATCGATGCAGAATGATGACCAAATAACCCGGTAGACCGGCAGTTATACCAAACGGTTGAAAGCGTAAAAAGGTTGCAGGAGCTTAATGAGCTTGAGCTATCCTGATTGCGCCTCGTTACACTTCTTTGTTCCGCACGACAAGGCTTTCTATTAAGAAAGACCGATACAGACTAAGGGGGGGGAGTACCACGTCTCTTGAGAGCTCAACGATGGTTACGGCCGGGCGATTACCAAATATACTATGGTTGGATACTCAAATGCAGTAGCAGGTGGGTTTGATCGGGCTCGGTCGATCCACGTCATACAATGCTACTAACGACAGGCAAAGCGCCCGGGTAGGTCCGGCACAGTTCGAGTTATGGATGCCTGTGCGCAACAGAGGTGTCGTTTGTATATGTTGGGCCAGTAAGCCGGACGCTGTGCGACTTTATTTCTCTCTCACTGCCTGTGGCTGTTGGTATACTGAACGAGTAGTTGCAACGGCGTATCGTAGGGAGGACGACCTAGCACGGCCAATCAACACGTATAGTCCTTCACGGTCTTATCGTTAGTTTATTATCTGCAATCGTACAACGAACATTAAAGAGCACCCGTCGTCAGTGCACCATGTAGATCCATCTGGCAAGAGAAGAGTGCTGATGCGACGAACACAAGACGGCAAGACAGCAAGACAGCGAGTCAACTGGATCTAGTCTTCGGGGTTGTCACGAAGCGCTTTACCACCCGAGCTCGGGTCCTGGACCTCATTTGATGATGATTCTCCTGATGATCCCGCTCGCTCTGCGGGAGTCCCCGATGTAACCTGGTTGTCGCGAGATATGATAGATAGGATTGCCTACCAAGCCACGACTCTTGTCTTCGTAATCAGAGAGCCAATGGATAGTTAGGGGAAGTGCCCTGTAAATGCGCCGTGGCGTATGCAATGGGTAGTTCCACCAACTGAGGTGTACTGGGCGATCCAATGCGCGAACCAGAGGGTGTGCCGAACGCAAGAAGCTCTCGTTGCGCATACGGAAAACAAGAAAAAAAGAAGAGGAAGCTATCTACCGACCTTTTTTTGGTTTCTGAATATGCAAATGCTGGCAGGGCGCAAGGGGTGGTGGTCGAAGTGCCCAGTATAATTTGGGTCGTTTGCGGTTGGTATCGACGCAGGTCTCAGACAGAGTCTCGTGTTGCAGTGTTCGTGGAAGAAGGAATGGACGATTGTCAGTGTCTGCCCAAGCAGATCCTTGGAATCGAGAAGGATAAGGGAGCTCTCAACCTTGCCGAGCACTCAGGGTCTCTGCATTTGGAGTTTTGGAGCTAGGAAGATGCGAATGCGGCCGAGCCAATCGATTGGACCTCTGGTTCTGCTGGCGCATGAAACAATCTATCCGTGAAAGTGGTACCGCAAAGAAAATACAAAAGCAACGTCAAGTCACTAGACACCACCGGTGACGTGCAACAGCTAGAGAAGGAAAAAATAACGAGCG
The DNA here is from genome assembly GCA_022495195.1 of Xylaria digitata. Lineage (NCBI taxonomy): Eukaryota > Fungi > Ascomycota > Sordariomycetes > Xylariales > Xylariaceae > Xylaria > Xylaria digitata. Next base: position 53,666 of record MU377157.1, read on the forward strand.
TGGCACGGAAAAAGAGTCGATAAACAAACGACCCAGTCAGAGGAGCTCGGGGTATGAAGATGAAGGAGAAGGACAAGACTACTAACTAATAAGTATAGTAAGATACCTTGGGCACCCAGCCAGTAGCTTCGCAAGACACAAGACACGGAGCAGATGGCGGAAAACAGGAATCGCGCGCGCAACGGTTCTGATTTCTGATGGACTGCTCGCTGGGATGACGATGGAGAACCGTTGAAAGGTAAAGTATCTAAGTACCCATGTATACTAGGTTAGGTACCTACAGTAGTATACAGTAGCGTAGAGTACTTAGGCTTTGACCTGCCCTAGTCTGGAAACCTTGAACACGCCTTGAACACGCCTTGAACAAGTAATAGTGCGCCAGTAATGCCTATTTACTTGCCCCTGTATGGTTTAGCGCACCACTGGATAAGACATGCCTGGTATGGCAGGTACCTGAATCCCGCCTGAGTAGGCTTAACGTCGGCTAGCTACAGAGGTCTCCTCTCGTGGCGCGAGATTTGAAACATGCTAATTTAGGTAATGACAAGATCTAGTCTACCTACAGTAACAGGATTCGATAATAAATAAAACAAACCACAGTAATGGTTTATTGTGTATGTAATAAAGTCAATGCAAAATCAAGCGGTTGGTCAATTCCTTTCCGTCTTTTTTTTATTGTTTTTATATATCTACTAAAGAAAAACTGTATGAATCTAATTCATAGGTGCGTCCTCTATCGAGTATTTGACTCTTTACATGCATATACCTCCTAGCATGGGTGCCGACGTACTAGGTAACCCAAGTACACCACCACTCACTCTCCGGTTTTGTTGTGATGACCGGCTACCAACCTTTACGAATGTGCAAGCTACCGATATGAACGCACTCGAAAAGGTAATAAATAAATATCAACTATGTACGAATATCCAATGGATGCCAATTCTTCCACGCACAAGGTCCATAGTATGTGGTACGGTGTTTTGGTATGGGTTGGTTTGTTGCGTGGCAGTACGACCGGTTGGTTAGTATTATTCCTCCACACACTACTACATGTATATGTATGCCCGCACGGTTCTCACGTTCCGATGAAAAAAGTGGAAGACATATAACGACTTGACAGACCGTCAGGCTCCTATCCAACCCCTTTTAATTGAGCTAGGAAGTGTCAAGTATCTATCTAACTTAGGTTAGTCCAGTATAGACGTACACTATTGTTCGAATCCAGTCAGTCCCGTTCATTTCATTGGACCGGGCCCCCGGCTCAAGCTTGACCAATCAGCAAACACCAGACGTAGCGCACACTGATGTACTGGTCACGATAAGCTTTCTATAGGTACCTAAGCTTATAGAGATGTCTCCAAAGCGCAAGTCACCATCATCTATTAAGACTTCCTCTCACGCCACATAGTTGCGGACAGCCAACTTCACCCCCCAGGTCAAGATCAGTTGTATGAATATGAGGATGGGGATGGGGACTCAGATAAGTTGTAGGATATATTTGTCGTTGGAAAACTAGACATGTTCACCGAGTGTCACCCCAACTACACTACACTATTTGCCGTTATACCCATCAGCATCAGGGCGTTGCTTACAATACTTTGACTTCGAACATGTGATATATCAACACCGAGCAGTTTAAAATTAGGCACGTATGAAACAACCGTAGAACATGCATTTTAAATAGTACAGGTAACCAGCCGCATGTTTTGTCTATGCGTGGCCTTCCTTGACTGTATTCTACCTATAAGAATCTACAAGACCCCAGCCGGGGTCGAACAAATCACGGTATACCTACATAAGTCTCTATACAGAGCGAGCCGAGATTCTTCTTCTATGATGACCTTTCTATACACCCTTTTTGTGTGATGATTTAACCCTCAAAAACCTCATGCTGTAACTCGACGCCAAAATCCTTCGCCATGACTGCCATTCGTTTTTCTACCTCATCCTCCATGCCACCGCCCAGGCCGAGCCACTGCCTGACTTTGAATGTATAGAACGCCACGTCTGTGGCAAGCAGCACGGTCTTGAATATCAGATGTCGCCACACGTTGACAAACCGCTCGCGTAGCGGCAGGTCCGGGTCTTGAAACAGACTGGCGCTGGCCCAGTTCCCCATCATCTTCACGCGATTGACGGGCGATCCCATGAACTGGTTGTTGCCCTGCACGATACGCATGTTGCGACCAATGAACACCAGTTCCTTGGGCCACTTATCCTCGTCGGCAAGAACGTCGCGAATGCCTTGTTTCATGCGCTGTTGCATTTCATAATGTCGTTCCGCCTGCGTCTTCCCAGACAGCTCTCTAGTCAACGAGTCCTTGGTAGACCCGTCGCCGCCCTCGTAGGGGCGCATGAGTGTCGCACTGGCGAAGATATCGGGAGCCTTGATACCCCACTGTTCTGAAATATCCGCAATCGTCTTGTTATCGAACGTCATAAGGCTCTTCCAGAAGAGAGCATACTGTTGCCTGAACTTGGGCGCCATGTAGACGTAGAGACCGTGGTCAATGAGAACAAGTTCAGGTTTGCCGGATGGTAGGCGGCGGATGAAGATGTTGCCTGGGTGCGGGTCGCAGTGGACGACGCCCCATTTGAAGATCTGTGCTGAAAACAAGTCCACCATGGTCGTCATGACATCTTTGCCGGTGAGACCTAACCCGCCCTTGCCGTTCCGCCCTCTCCACTGTTCGCGTTCAGGCTTCAGTTTCTCCCTTGACGGATTCTGCTGCAGCTCCCTGCGTGCGGCTTCCATGTCCGCCGGTGTGAACTTCAGTTTCTCGCCGTGGACGCCAGCTGACCCGTTTCCGTAGCCTCCAAGCCAACGGCCTGCAGTCGCATTCTTGTCCCAGAGCCGTACGCCTTCTATCCATTCCGTGACCAGCACTCGCTTCGTAGTGAATTCCGGGTAAACCTGAGGGATGTACACCCTGCCCTTGAGCGCTGGTTCTGAGTCGACGAGCTTGCGCATGACTTCCGAATTCCTCGCTTCGGACTCGAAATCCGTCTCGAGCATCAGACGTTCTGTGATGAACGGCACGAAGGAGTACAGCGGAAGATCAAACCACCATGTATACACACGCATTACAACCTTGAACGCCCACAGATCCCAGCCTACCTGCTTCGCAATCTCTGGCTTTTGTATCTTGACCGCAACCTCCCTACCGTCCGGTAGCCTCGCCCAATGGACCTGCGCAACACTTGCGCTAGCCCGGGCCCGTCGTTCCATAAGCCCCTTGCCCGGTTCACCTGTAAAGCTGACACCGAAGACCTCCTCGGCGCTCTTCCCGCCAAAGTCCTGACGGATGACCTTCTCAACAGCCTTCCAGCTGTCCTGGGGCGCATCATCGAACATGCGGGCAAACATGCGCTGGAATTCAGGCGGCAAAACAGCACTTTGCATTGCAATAGCCTGACCAATCTTGAGGTATAACCCGCCATTTGCCCTCAGCAATTCGAAAAGCCGCTCGGCGCTACGCCGATGCAAGTCTTCGATCGTGCCGCCCGTTATGGGCTCGGGGCGGAAGTTCAACTTATAATCAAGCGCGACGAAGAGACCCGTCCCAAAAGTGAGGAGCGATCGCCCTACCCCCGAGGCAAATACGTTACGGTCGATTAGGTATAGAGTTCCCGTCACAGCGCTAAATATGAGCAGGCGCCGCCCCCATCTCCGCCCCCGCTTGAACTGTCTTGCGGCCTGGGGCTGACCGAGGGAGGAGGGAGACGGTGGACGAAGGGGTTCGAAAGGCGCGCCTCTAGTTTGTACGGTTCGCCGCGGTTGTATGTGTGTGCGCGCGAGATTTATGCGGGATCTAGTAGCCGGGGCGCCAGGATGGCTGGCGTGGAAGAATAATCTTGATGGCGCATGACGGGCGCCATGGCGCGCCGCAATCGGGACACGTAGCATATCTCACCGCTTACTGGTGTTTTCGTGGGGTCCCAGCACGAGTAGGGGGCGGTGGAATGAGGTGGAAGACAGAGCTTCCGACCTCTGGACAAGATTCGGATGACAAGCGACGGCTTTACGGAGGCACGGTCGGACTCTAGCTATGATACAAAGTGAACAAAGAAAATTCCCGGCATTCCGCAATGCGTGTCTAGGCTGGGATTGAGGTCTCGTGTATTATCGGGTATGCGGCAACAGAAAAGGTGGTATGAAGGAAACAATATGAAGATAATCGAAAAAGTTTCATGGCTGATTACAGACTATGACGATATTTGTCCGAGTGGTGTTCCACGGCCTTGGGACGCTATCTAAGCCTCGGGGCCGATAATGTCCGCGCCCGTCATAAGTCCGCATTGCTTCGGGAAAATCCTGGGATTTAGTAATGAAATTATCAACCTCGAAGCTCGAGGCCGTTGTTTCTCTTGGTTTTTTTCGTGTCTAGAATAGCCAATAGTATAAAGTTAAAAGTGAATTCGCAACTAAAGTAATCCTCAATTAGCAATCAATAGAATACGGAGAAAAAAGCCCCCAAAAACGGATTGTTATATCTAGAGCAGAAGTTTCTCAAATGAAAATATATGTACGTATGGAACCCACCGCTGTCGGGTGGTGACATTCTAGCACTTCTAGTTGCATCGCGTGCAACTCCAAGCATTGAATTGATATAGTTCGCAGCCGAACCACGAAATCATCACCATCCCTTGCTTTGCCGATATATTATCACTCTCTCAAGCAAACTCTAGCAAACAGCGGCGAGAATACATTAGACGAGTGTCATCCTCGCTCCAAACACGCGTTAGACGACGCCGAAAATGAGAGCGCTCCGACCCAAATGGGAGTATTGAAACAGAGAATTACGTCGTACATTCTCTACCGGATATTTTTTGGTAGAACTTGATTTTTTCGTTCTTGATCCTGTTTATTCTGTGTCGTATTTCGAGGAAGAATGGTCAGCCACGTGGGCAATATAGAGTTGTCGAGGTGCCAACGAACGCAATTGATCCATTCAGTTAGAGAATCGAATCGCCGTGGCATGAAAACAATACCAGGATCCCTCCTGTAATAATATGACACTCAGGTTTGAGGTTTGAGACTCATACAAAAAAAAGCCTGGTGATGCGACTCGCGCCGCCGCATAACCAATAACACGCAGATCATAAGTTAGATCTAACCGTAGGCGCTTATTATAGTTATCGATCGACAAATACATCAGATGCATTTCAGGTACCTACACTATTGATTCGTGGGCAATGGTCGAAATTGTAACGTAAGCAGGTTACCGTCAGTACTTACATAAGTCAGAGCTGGGACTAATTATCCATCTAGTTGACTCTAGACTATACCGCAACTTTTGGTCGAAATACTAGAAAGTGCTAGGTAGGTAACATGCTTAAGCGAGGTTGTTTCCATCATACACTACACACATAGCACAGTAAAAATTTGAACGGCGAATAGATATGTTTAAGTAAATAACTGATTGATTGGTAACAACATTTCCGATTGGTTGACGATGAATGTATTCTTGAAAGTCGTACGCCAGATTCAAGACACAAAGACGCCCAAAGCGGCTTGGAGACAGGTAATGACATTAGCACCATTCCAGCCCTATTACGATACCTACTTAGGTACGGTACATACGTATACCCGTAAATAAAGTAATTAGCGACACTTACACTACTTAAGTATACTTAGCGGTATTCACGACACAAGATCAAATACTTAAGTAGGTATTGGGGCACGATAAAAGGGTATAGGATTATTGCTAACTATATGGTATTCGACGACGGTGAGGCTCTACACAAGACTCATGGGTTCTCCGGTGGCACGCGCTTTTAGCACGCCATGAAATTTACCTATCTTTGTCTCATATCGGCATGATGCATAGCTGGTACCTGTTTGCTCGTTCGCGTCTCAGCTAGAGACCCAGGACCCTGTTGTCAAACGATGTGCTAAATGCGGGGACTTGATTGTTGTGATTCAGTAACATTCTGTGCAAGTAAGGTAGTGTAGAGATGCCGACACACACAAAGAAGCATTGCAATCAATTTTTCTTTTTTCTTGCTTTCGTCGCGTCTTCTCCAAAGTCAGGTGATTCTTAATGCATGAATTCAGATTCTACGCCACCGCCATAGTATTTGACTAGGAACCTATCGAGAGCTTGAATAGCACCGGGACCGGGACTACACAAGTCTAACCTGGTAGCGGGAGGAAGAATTTGCGCCAGCTTCACTAACCTCAATGCATGATAATGACTGAGCTTCAAGGCGCCATGAGTATGTCGTCCGAGGTTGAAGACAAAAACATGGAGTAGTGTAGTTAATGTACACTACACACCTGATTATGGATGATGCTATACGCACCAAGGTGTGCTCTCTCCCTGGTCTTAGACCAAAGTGCCCAGACCAAAAACCACGCCTTCTCGATCGAGGATGTCTTCCGCATTTCGGGTGCGCTACACTAGTGTAGTCTCTCGAATTGCGAATTGAATGTGTCGGTCGAGTTTCCCTTTTTAAAATTTATTTCATTTCGGCGCATTTGCTTAGCGCCGTTGACGTGCTACATACCTTAAGAGGTCTGCGTGCTCTGCACTACCCCACGAACCATGGTACTAATGTATACTATGTATATACCTAAGATACTGTTAGTGTATACACTCTCAGATACCTAAAGCAGAAGACTGCTTATCTGTACCCTGTTAATTAATCTACGCTCTAACAAAAGTATAGTGTATATCTCATCAAAACTTGAGAGTTTACATCACCAGGTTCTATTGTTATCAACGTCAGCATCCTGCTTTGATACACTAGATTGATGACCTTATAGGAGTCCTTGATGAGGCGGATTGATATGTACGCGCGTATAATACAGGCGCTAAAGGTGCTAGTGTAGTAGCTTGATAAATAAGATTGCACAGAATCAAGATTGGATGATGTTTGCTCGCTACTTATACGCAGTGCCTAGTGTACATGGTAGTCCGGACCCGCGTGCAAACCACTCAGGCTCCCGTCCTGACAAGCGTAAACGTTATCTACTAGTGCAGTGCAGTAGGAGAAGATATACCTATACTAGGTTAGGTAGTGTATATTAATACCTTTAGGTACCTAGTGTACCTAACTTACACTAGGTAGGTACATGTACTATAGTGCACTACACTACAGACTACCTAACACACATACTATATTATACCTAGGCAGGCAAGTACCTCCGGGTTGTGGAAACATGCACGAAGTATACACTAGTACCACACAATAAGGTTAAACCTACATCTACTTTAGGTAGTGTAGTGTCGTAGTGTAGTTGGTATACGTATTACTAAGTTGACACTGACACCACTGTATTTTCTATACTATGAGGTAGTGTAGCAATCATTAGGATCCTGGACATGTGCCTCTCTATACTGGAATCCCTGGTACTGCCCTGGTAAGATGGGCATCTATTAGTACGGTGCACTGTCTAAATCCGTGCCCACATATGCATACAATACAGACCTGGGTCCTGCCTGGGTCCTGCCCGGACGTACAGTGCGGGTGGTTGCCCAGGGCTATAATTCTAGACTCTCCCCCCCTCTGGTAGCTGCAATTCCCCAACCCAACTTAAGTAACCATCCACCCTCTACACCACACTACCTAAGGTACATACAGTAGTACACTCGAGTACATTACTGCTCAGACTGTACCTGTGCTCAGTACGAATGTCACTGGAATCCACTCTGTTCACCACAATCAGTCAAATCCCTCCCCCCAATAGCCCCCAGAGCAGACCCAGAGGTGTCTGTCTACAGGCCCCTCTCCTCCGAAACCTGGGTCTGTCTCTGTCCGTACCTAGCGTACAACCCGTCTCCTCCCACTCTCCCACTCGGCCACTCTCAATTCCATCCAACCTACACAGGCCAAATCCATTCTCCCGCATGCAACCTTTCGTTCAACTTTGCTTGAACCAGGCCAGCACTGCCACCAATTAGTGACACCCATCCGCCGCTTCCATTTCGTAATTGTTGCCGCCTCCTCTTCGCTCGCCATTCGTCATTCGTTTTCCGGAGTGCGCATTTGTATAAGTAACATTTGAATAACATTCGACTATTTCATATTTCTCTTTTATCTGCTTCCAAGGTTGCTACCTACCCGCCAGCAACCTCCATTCGAGGCATCACAGTACCGCCGCCGCTATCGCCAATGTATGAGATTGAACGACCCGATTCTTCTTCAACCGCGGCAGTTACCGTTACTTCGACCCATCAATAAATCAACTAACCACTCGATACGATCGATATCCTGTTCATCTTGAGTCAACCGGGCGCTGCACATGCCGCCTTAATTGATACTCGTGTCCCTTCGCCACGCGCTCACAGCTTGCATCCATCTCAGCTTACTTGGTTACGGCGTTACCAGCTCGAAATTCGCCTTCGTCTATCCCGCCGTTCCACCAAACTCTCTCTGCGTTGCGGCTCGCCACGAGCTTGCGCGCTGACAAGCCCTCATCATGTTGCGGCCAGCAACGCCGCTGGCGATATTGCTGTTTGTGGCATTTGCGTTGTTGCTTCTCTCTGTCCTCTCCACGCCAATTATCAAGGCCATACCCCTCGGTGTGTACAAATCCGACAATGGAGTTGTAAACTTTGGAGTATTCGGGTACTGTCAAGGAGATTCATGTAGCCCTATTGAGGTAGGATATGACGCTTGTAAGTCTAATGGCCTTCGTTCTTGCACACCCGTTAAAAAAATCTTGATATCCGGGATGAGAGGTTACTAATCTTGTACCAGCAATATTCGCCCGCCAGTCTCCGGATTTCGATCTCTCATCTGCGACACGCACGAGACTGTCCGCTCTTCTCATAGTTCATCCTGTAGCTGCGCTGCTCACGCTCATCATGTTCATTCTAGCGGTTGTAGCCCATCTACATTCGCCTTCGCATTCGTCGCGTTACTTATGCGGCCTTTTTATTTTTGGGATTCTCACCTTTCTTGTCTGCCTCTTGGCGTTTCTCGTTGATGTCCTTCTATTCGTCCCGCATTTGGCCTGGGGCTCTTGGTTGGTACTTGCCGCCACCATTCTTGTTTTCTTGTGTTTTATCGTTTCTTGTGCTATGCGCCGCACTCTTGTTGGTAGGAAAGCGCGGAAGAAGCGAATCGCAGAGAATGCCGAGATGAGTGGTGAAAATTATTATAATCGACAGGCACAGCAAGAGGCCACATCTGTTGTCGCTTCTGGTCTTCAGCCCACCGTCCCAAGTGTTAGTGGGGCAAATGGACCTGCCGATGGATTGCCTACCTTTGCAGCATATGAAAAAAGGGACGACCGAAGTAGTGACGAGAGAATTCCACTAACAGCTCGTACCCCCTCCGAAAGATCTCCCAATAATGCTCCGATTGATATGAGCGCATCAGATCTATCAAACGGCCGTCGATCCTTTTCAGGGCCAGGAGCAGCATTACCAACAGATCAATATGGAAATCCACTGACCGAAACAACGCCCGATGAGTATGGAATGCGGCGAGGCCCTTCTATGGAGCGTATGAATGGCAGAGGACGCGGCGGACCCCCGGGAGGCTATAGGGGAAGAGGTGGTAACAGCAGAGGGGCTTATGGTGGTGGCTATGGTCCACCGCCAAACGGGCGAGGTGGATATAATGGTCCGCCAAATGGAAGAGGTCCGTACGGCCCTCCCGGCCGAGGGGGGTATGGGCCGGGGCCTAATGGAAGGGGAGGTTATGGTCCACGTGGAGGATACGGCGGTGGTATGCGGGGCGGAAGAACACCACCACCGGGCTATACAGGTGGAACGCAGTACGATGAGAGGACTCCTCCTCCTGGAGCCTACGGGGGTTACGGGCCTGGACGGCAGGCCTCTCCGGGGCCTCTTAGAGCTCCATATGACGACGACGTCCCCCCTATACCCAATGTATCTGCAGGTGCCACGAACACGGGTGGTTATCAGCCGTACCGCCCTGAGAATGCCGACGACCTGCCACGTGCAGAATCGCCACCTCCTCTACCCGACTCTGATCTTATAACACCAGGGGTCGTGGGTCAAGCTGTGGAAATGAATGCTATAACTGGTAGCCCTGCCCACACACCCGCAGGGTTTGGCCAATTTAACAATCACATAAGAGACAGTGACACGGATGTTGCTGGCATGCTCGTTTTGCAGGAGGCAAGGACATCGTTGGCTCAGCGACACGATACGGTTACTAGCGACGCGAGTAAATACAGTCAGGATGAGTAAGTCTTGCAATCTAACGAATTCATACCAGAGACATTAATTTTAGTATAGGCAATACGTATCTCCACGGCAAGCTTGGAACCAAGGGCCTGGTCGCGCTTCACCGAGTGTTCCACCTTCTCTCCAATCATCGTCCCGCCCTCAGGAGCTTAATGGCGCGGCGCGGTCGCCTCCTCCTCCTGTGACTCTAAACGGAGGTTATTACGAAGATGTAGATCCGCGCTTTGCCGAGCCATCACCTAGACCTCAACAAACCACACAGGAGGGACCGACAACCTTCGACGACCCACATCTTGCTCCAGGCGCACGGAGCCCCACCATATCCGAACGATCAGGGTTCACGTCGGTTTCGCAACGAGGCGTAAACCCTCGTTGGAATCCTCCGTCCAATCAAAGCTATAACCAACAAATGCCACCGCGGAGGCCAGTCAACCGTAATGATGTAAATATTCTCAACAGCAACCCAGATTTCCAACTCCCAGGACGTCGCGGAGCCTCCGCCAGCTCTGCAAGAGGGGGCGCTCCGGGAGGCCCCGGGAGCATGATACCCGGAAGCGCCTATCCTGATGTTTGATAGGTCCCTTGACGTCTCTCGTTAACTCGTCTAACAAGAAGTTTCCCATGACTAGTAGATAGTCTTGCAGACAAGACGACACGACTACGTAACTAGCTGGTTCGCTAGTTCTAACTTTTGTATGATTCAACCATGACAACTATAAGCTTGGTTCTTTTCTTCTATCGATTCCGATACCCAACCTACCGCGCGGCACCCCCTCTCTATCGACTATACTTTCTTGAGGGTGCTACTGATCGTGGTTTATGCCAATTGGCCCTTTGTCCCCACGATCAGAATCCATAATTTATCTCGATCGAACCCCGCGGTCGCTGATGAGCATTTTGCTTGCACACATCCGATTCACTAGACCCGGAGTTACTTGGAGGTTCCCTGAACAATAGATAATGTTCATACTTGGAGGGCCCTGGTCAGAGTAGGCTTTCTCGACTATGGTAGGATACCTAGAAAGTCTTATGTAGGAGACCCGCTTTTGCAGAATTCAAGTCATCCAAGGTGGTGGCTCATATCTTAAACGCTACGACTATATGTGTTTTGTAGTTAGTCAAGTTGATTGGTAGCTATTTGCAAAGCAAGTATCTCATTGCTTTCTCGATATGAGGCAATAACAAAAAGTGGAACAATCTGCTACTCTACGAACTAGTCCCACCGTGCTTCTACGAGCTTGCTAAACGACATGCCTATGACAGTCCAGGGATTGAGGTACGGAACGAATACAAACACTCTAACTGGATAGCAAGTAGTCAGGCTAGTCTGGGTGGTAATACGTTAGTTATTCTCGTCGGGGTAGTGTTTCAATAGCAAAGAAGAACATCCAAGACACTTTGATTGTAACCGTAAACCCCAAAAGAGTACCAGCGAGTTTCGTCCTTCAACTTAAGTTACACACCGGCAACACTATCTAGGCACGCCGGCCTTGGGTGATTTCTTGGAAATCTTAACTAGAGAATTATTTGCAACATGTCAATTGGATAAAATTCAAGTTGCGGTGCCAAATTATCCAAACTACCGTACCAAAACTTGCTGTGGTCATCATTGATCGACTATTGTGTCTCTGTTCATCGTTCTTGGAGAGACACGGCGTGTAACTACGCTACGCCGCATGTAGAGAATATTACATATAACATAATATGGCTAAAGCGAACTCGAATAGTACTTCAAATTTAGTTACGTGTTATCCGTCAATGTTCTACACGGAAGTCCTAACGCTTTATGCAGCAAACGACCTCGAAACGAGCCTCGGTTTGTTTCAGACAGCCCGATTCGACTTCGGTAGTGGTGTCAGATCAAGGGTAGCGGATTCAACTACCGATATGTATCCCCTGTGCCGTATTATTGTCAAAATTCCCGTACTATCTTCAACGGCACTCCTTATATATAGAGAAGTTTGGGAGAAACTTATGGAGAGAAATTGTGAACAGGGTGGCTGGGATAGAAAGAGGATAAATGGGTGAATCTATGTAGTAGATGTGTGGCGAGAGCCTGGTAGCTTCTAGGGGGAAGGGGGATGTTAGGCGTGCCCATTTAGTTGGCTCAACTTAATCCTATATGGGTGACCATTACAATCCAGTTTTGCCCATCCACCACCATCAAACACACTTAGCCTATCCTACCACAGGTCGGTGAGTTTACGATAGCATTGATCTCTATACATTCAGAACTATTCTCCCTTATCGCGCTTAACGTCTCCTCGGAGCCCCCTCTCAAGATCTCCGCTCAGCCCTCTACCAACCTATCCATACCGGCTTTATCATCTGCCGCCGACTTCGATCGACCCCTACACACGATGAGCCATCTAGCTGCCACTTATCTAGTACTATGTGCCGTTGAATCGGAGTGTCACACAGCCGCTAGTCTGTTGACCGATGTGCTAATGATATCATAAGGTCTTGGCAAAGGGCCTGGAGATGGTCTTAATTGACAATAACCAACTAGGGGTCACTCGACCCTTGGCCATTCGGAAGCCTTCCGGACCCTCCCTTGGAAATCCGAGGCTATATATATGTCGTTGGTACCCCGAACCACCGACCTCTGTCAAGGTGTCTCATATAAGCGAAGGCTAAACAGCCTCACACGAGACATCGTCATTATTACCGAGACTCACGTCAACAGACCACCAAGCCCCGAGACTCGCGCTTCAACGTGTGCTCCTTGTGTGACGGTGTGAGATCCCCGTGCAACAAATAATCTACTAAAAGTTCTGTAATACCTCAACCTAGAGTATTCAGGCTTCCGTACGTTATATAGCGCCTCCGAGTAGGGACCTCCTTCGCCAGCGCATATGATACCGAGTGTAACAAGGAGGCCAGATTAGGTAGCTTGGAATTTAGTCTACTCAATTAATGATTCTCTCGGGGCCTCAATGGCCTTGTCCTCCTCCATTTGTCGAGGGACCCCAGTAAATATTGTTAACGAGTTAACAAGAGCGGCTTTCCCGTCATACTGACTTCCATCATCTATACTTGTTTCTGACTTATTTCTGCCATCAGCCACAAAAATATCTGTACATCGGAGCTCCTTATATCCTCCCCTCGCAGCAGCTGCGACTTCCACCACAATATCTTATTCCGTCATCCAGCTTACCCCGATAAAGTGAATGTCCTCATGTTTCTTAGTGCTGTTGACACGTCAGGCGGTATTCATTATGATGTTGCACTCGTCGTCTATAGCATTGTAGCCGGCAATCGGTGGCACCATGCCTGGTTTGGCCTTTGAGAGGACGACGACCGATACAAACGAGTAGACCGCCTGATAATCGGCCTTATTACTTCTTCGTGGGTCCCGACATAGAGGAGAGATATGCTGTTGTACCTTCTTTCGAGAATTGGCGTTTCCTGCGTAACGATCTACCCACACCCTGGCGTGGTGCTTTCTCTGGCTCGTCCGACAGCTCCCTGCTTGATATCGACGCTCAACAAGCCGTCCGCCCCCGGGACCGTGGGTGTCGTGTGACGGGTTTTCTAGAAGCTACAGGGGCAGCGCATTTGGCCCCTGCAGAGACGGCAGGTTGGTTTGAGGCAAATAGAATGGAACGATACTGCCGCGTCCTTAACCGTGCCAATCCGATCGACGACGACGCAAATATGATACTACGAAGGAGAGATCTCCATTTTATGTTCGATCGACGGCGATTTGTTATGGTACGCAAGAGCCAACACGAGTCTCCGGTTGTTGACGTTCTACTCCCCGGCGGTTGGAAGCTGGAGTATAGGATCTCGTCGATGTTCGTATCATTACTGTCAGTGATTATATCTGTGTACATCCCTAACTACATTGGGTGTGGAGAGGATGTTGCCGAATATACGTCAATGGAAAGTCAGAAAGTATCAAGAAAGTTATAGGGAGGACTCATGAGAAACATAATCATCTATTATTCAGACTGCCCTTATTTCTGTTAGGGGATAATGTAGCAGCAGGATAGAAGCTACCCACCTGTCTATTATTTGGGTATATAAGGAGGAGAGTCTTCCCAACTTCTAGAGGAGAGGCCCAGGAATTAATAATATTAAGACCTTGCCCCATACTTCTACCTAGCAGTGCCCTATCTGTGACTTACCTTCACTCCGGAGACAAAATCCTCTGACAATTCCTCTGGTGGAGGTGATGGTGGTTCCGGCACAACAGTGCAAAAAAGAAAAGACACAATAACCCTAGTTTTTACTTGTCGTGCCTCCCAGTTGTAAAAACAAGGGCATAAGTAAGCAACTAATCTTTATAAACGTACATGGTGTAATCGACACTGTAAAATCTAACGGTTAACAGCAAATCTTTAGCATAGTTATTACAACATAGCCTTGATCTAACTTATACACTTAGACAATTTGGAAGTTACGTCTAGGAAAAGATTCCACCCATTCCTGGAATTTTACGCCCCTGTCGTCAATAGCGGCCCGCACAACTATCCGATGCTTCTCTTCTTCATTTGCATTGCTTTCTTGGGCATTATCTGCCTGATCTCTCGAACCCCTGAGGATAATGTAAACGGGTGCATCATGTAATAGAGTAACGGAATCCCCATTTCGGACTGGAGCTGATGCAATCCCTACAAACCCCTTTTTCGTAATAAAGAAGGTCTTTCCTACACTCTCTTCGAATCGAGATCTGCAAAATGTTTCCATATCTCCAGCGGGTTGTTGACTATCCTGCTGTAAAAGAAACAAGCTTATCAATGCTAGTATTTCAAGATCAAGCTCGGAAGTGCTTTCGCTGGTAGAATCATCCGACTTAGTTGACTCCTCGATCCCAAGAATGTGATAGCGTTGCATCAGGACCTTGGATGAAAACAATTGAACCCTTAGAACTGGATCGCCGTCGACCAGTGATTGCTGGATCACGCCTGACTCCTGAATGCTATCAACGAAAAACCCGGTGCAAAATAGAGTCTTGGCGCTGGTGAATATCGGATTAGATCTATACTTTTCCATAGGCTTAAGTTGTGTATATCCTCTATGGTATAGAAATCCATTTAGCGTAACCTTGTCTGTTACGACATAGGCGTGGCCAGTTTCAAGGTCTGCGGCGTCGGAGAAACTGAAGTCTAGCACCCAGGAAGGTTCGTTATTACAAAGGGTGGACTCGAACAGCAAAGGTAGTACTATTGTAAGGCTCATATTCCCTACATTATAGCATCGAGCTGTTACCCGTCTGGATACAGACTCAACCCCTTCTCTGTAATCGACCCGAATAAGTTTTCCTAGGTACTGGGGTAAGAGAGATTCTAATGCGTAGATCTTATCTCAGGGATCCTTAGCTCGGAATGCAGCTGTGTCTCTTATCAATCGAACAAACGGGTAGTCGGCCACTTTGTTATTTTTAGAGGCTCGACGAAGACATAATAGCAGTGGCTCCGTGGCGATTCTTTCAATCCTGATTATTAACTCCCCAAGCTGTTGTGTCCCCGTATCTATGCGTCCGAAAGTTAGTAGAAAGGTCATAATTGCTAATATAGTTCGTGTGGATTCTTTACTCACCATCTGGCAAATCACGTAATATTTTGTTAGCGATAGGGATCAGTTCTTCACCACTAATCGGGCTTACTCCTCCTAAGGCTTCGATGGCCTTCTCAACATGGCTCAATGGGAATCGATAGCCGCGAAAGCAGATAATCACTGCGCCTGAAGGAAGCACACCTTCCTGTAAGGTCCATATGCGCTCCCACCATTTATGAGAAAGAATGTCCTTTACACGGTGGAAAAGCATCGTAAAAAGAGCGAACTCTTTTATATCCCATTGAAAGTCTTTTATAGTTTTCTCGAATTCTTGTAGGATAGAGCTGAGGTCGTGTTTGTGCATTTTAGTGCCACCAAAATTAGGAGGGATAGGACCGGAAGTAGTGCTTGATGCCATTTGGTCGGCGCTTAGCCAAATAGTTGTTTCCCAGGCTTTAGAGTATATCTCTCTCATTAGGCGGACCTGGTGAACTTTTTCTTCTAGGTTTTGTTGATCGATGCAAATAGCATCTATCCAGAGGACTTGGGTGACATCCGAGTTTCTCAAAGTGTGAATGATTTCGTATAGATTCTTCGTTACATGAAAATGCTAGCCGTCAACCGTAATGACTTTATCAGCCGGTTCTACACCCCATACGTACGACACGGCGTCATAATAATCGTAAGAAGCATTATTTGACGGCTTTAAGCCAAACAGCATATAGTTAAAGGTATTAGAAAAGTTACGGCCTTTTTCAGAGCCTGCGCCAGCCCTGAATAGCGACCGAACCTCCTTTATACTGTATTCATGGACATTGGCTTTCTTGAGATGGCAGATAATTGGATCGTCCTCTGAACCAGGAAGAAGCTCAATGACTCGAAACTGACTAGTCGCCAAGTCTAGCTTAATCTGATACTCGTAGGCGTATTTGGTTTGTTCCGTAGTGCTAGCTTTGGTAGCAGTTTGCTGAGCTACCTGTCGTTTCATATCTTTTGTTTTTTCATGAAGATGACGTAAGAGTTGAAGATATGAATTTTTGTCGCGCTTGAATGGTACTTCCTTAGCGATAAGATCAATGGGAAATATTGTGAGAAGCTCGAAAATTGTGCTGGAGATGATTTCAAGGATTGCTGTTTCGAAATCATATTGATCGCTTGTCGACTCTCTTATCAATTTGCGGTGCTCTCTGGCGTATCGCGCTTGTAGCTCTAAATTTTCCTCTTCTATTGAACGGTTATTGTAATCAACTTCCAACTGACGAGCTAGTTGGTCGTCCACACCAAACTCTTTGAGGAAATCTTTGAAGCCCGTGCCTCCCGGCGCGAGGGTATTGTCAAGAACTTGCAACTGGCGGCGTAGTCAGTCGTTCACACCAAGATAGCCATCGAAGAAAACTTCAAAGGCTGTATTTATGAAGAGAAATCGACTATCTCTTCTGCATAGGTCATGCAAGATGTCCCGTATACCATTAGAGATATTGCTAAGGTCTTAGTGTGATTCCTTGACCCTAGCCCGTTTACCAATGAGTCAAGACCGGGTGTGAGTCATAGCCAGATTTGGGACTGTGGTCGAGGAATCTTGACAAGGCACAGGCTCATCCATGGACTCAAAGGCATGATCCATTTGTGGATTACACTGTGTGGAACAAAGTTGAGAGACACCAATAAATTCGGTATGGGCAAATAGAATCTGATGAGATCGAGTATCTGTGACAGCGTTTTTAGGCGTAAAAGCCTATAAGGAGCTAGATAGTGTGGTCCCAGATTCTTGTAGCGGTATTGTGTGCGAGATGTTGGGGTTGCAGTTATTTCTCATCTTGCTCTCTTAGCGTTGATAAAGGGGGTTCCACTAGAGATATATGTGTTTGGTTTTCTGCACTTGGCTGTGCTCTTAGTGGCAACAACACACATACTACGTTATTTCCTCTTTTAAGCTCTAGCTCAGTAAATAGCCCTTTGCACATCATGTGGTGATGCGGCCGCAACAGGTTCTCATTAGGTATAGCCTATATGAGCTTATATTAAAGGCATCACAACGCATTGCTGTATTTTCTGCGGGGATAGTTGTATTACTTCGACATTGTCATCCACCGGCTTTAAAAGTTTTACCGTAAGCGCTATAAGATATACAAGTTGCTAAAAACAGTAGTAAAATAACTTAGTTTGTAAAAATGTAAAATAAATTAAAAAAAGTAAACTAAAACAGCAGTTTTAGTTTATAAAAACTAGTTTATTTATTTATATTAATGTTATAATTTAAGTGCACTACTAGCTAAACTATTAATTAAAGTGTATTCTTTTTAATTTTGTTTACTTATATTATTATAATTTATCTAAGTGTTATAATTTAGGTGCACTACCAACTAAACCACTAATTAGAGTATGCTTTTTCTAATTCTGTTTGCCTATATTATTATAATTTATTTAAGTATGCTTTGCACACTATTTTTTGCTTTTATAAGCTTTAGTTTTATATAAAACTTATTATACAAAATATATATTAACCCATAACACAAGCTAGTTTCGCACACAAGCAAGTTTCGCACTTTTTTTGGAGTACTCTGTAAGCCAATTTTCTATACAAAAGTACTTACTCCACTTTTTAATAACTTTGCGAAAAAAGGTTGTACAACAAAATAATTAGTACCATTAGATTCGCAATGAAATAACGAATCTAATGATATTTTCTTTTATTTTCTAACTATTTTATTTAAAGCGTTATTAAAAACTACGCTAAAATAATCCCTGTAAATTTGTTTTTTGAAGCTATATGCCCAAATAAAATAGCTACAAAATAAAAGAAAATACTATTAAATTCATTATTTCATTGCGAATCTAATAGTACTAATTACTTTGTTGTACGACCTATTTTCGCAGAGTTATTAAAAAGTGGTGTAAGTATTTTTGTATAGAAAATTAGCTTACAGGGTACTCCAAAAAAAATGCGAAACTTGCTTGTGTGCGAAACTAGCTTGTGTTATGGGTTATATTATATTTAACTTTAAAAAACTTTTTAAACGTAACAATTTTAAAGCTTTTATTTAAAAGTTATTTATAATATATAATTACTATAGCTTTAAAACAACTGGCTTGCTTTATTCTTTTTATAAAACCTTTATATATAAGTTATTTACAAAATAATAACAAAACATTTTTAAATAATAATAAAAGCCGAAAGCTTTTAAAATTTTTTAATACTAATATAATAAAATTAAAAAAAGCTTTTATTTAATTATTTTAATAGCAAAATGCTTAATTAACTATTAAGTTTAACAAACTAAAAAAACAACTAAAGCAAAAAAAGCAGTTTATATTAAATTTGTATAAACTGCGTTTTAAAAAAGCATATAAAATAATTACAAAAAAAAAAAAAAAAAAGTTTTAAAAACTAAAAAATTAAAGAATTTAAAAAACTTTAATAATTTAAACATTTTTTATTAAACTTTTTATTATATTACTTTTTTTAATTAACAATTTAATTTTAATTACTATATTAAAAATAACTTTTTTAATTTAAAACTATTTATATTATTATTTTTTTTATTATTTTTATTTTTTAGCTAAAAAAAGCATTTTTAAAACTAAGCTAAACGCAAATTTTATTTATAACGTTATTAAAACAAGTATAATAATAAGTTTAATAGCAATACAAACTTAAGCAAGCTATTTAAGTTTAAATATTTTTTATTTAAAATAAATTTTATTTATAACAAATAAGTTAAATAAATTTAAAAGCTAAACTTTATATTTATTAGTTTAATATGCAAATTTTAATGTTATTTTAAATGTATTTTATATATATATAGCAAAATAAATTAAGCTTATAAAAACTAATATTATAGTTTTATTTAAAGTTTAAATAGCAAAAACTAGTACTAATATAAATATAATTAAAATATATTTTTTGCATAAACTAAAACTTTTATTTGCTAGTTAGCTTTTTTAAAAGCTAATATTAACAGCAAGTTAAAAACAGTTAAGCAGTTATTTAATTAAAACTTTAAAATTTTTAATTATTATTTTATTTAAATTAAAAATTAAAAAAAGCAAGCAAACTAATTTTAAAAAAGCTATATTATATTATTAAAAGCTTTTTGTTATGCTTTAAAATAAAATACTTAATTATTTTAATTTATTATTTATTAAAAAAATTAATATAATAAATATAGCTATATAATGTTAAAAAATAATAAAATTAATTAAAAAAAATTTTAAGCAGTATAAATTTTAAACTAATTTTAAACTAAATAAAAGCTTTTAATAATATTAATACTTAAATAAAAAAGATTATTATTGCTAAAGCTAAAAATACGTTAATATAATTAAAAAGCGCAATAGCTATTATATTAATAATAATTAAAAAAGTTTTAACCAAAATAGTATTAATAATAAACATAAGCGCTGTGCTATAAAAAAATTTTTATTAAATAGCAACAGCTTTTATTTTTTAGCAAAATATGCTTGTAATAATAGCAATTTGCATAAAAATTATAAGTTAGCTATAAAAAGTATTAAATGTTTTAATTATAATTAAATAAAGCATATAAGTTATAACTGCTTGCAACTTTAAAAAGCTAAAAAGCAAAAAATTTAAAAAATTTAAACTATTTATAATTTAAATAAATATTGTTTTAAAAATAATAACAATGCTAATTATATTTAATTTAGGTTTTTATTAAAAAGCTATACAAATAATAACTAAAAAAAAAATAAGTAAGCTTAATTTTTAAAAATGTTAAGTTTAAATTTAATTAATAGCTTTATATTTTAATTTTATAACGTTTTTATATTTTTTACAATGTTTATATTATATTTTTTAAAAAACTTTTTATTTAAATTTATACTAATTTAAATTTATATGCTAAATATAATTACGTTAATTATACTTTTGCTTTTTATTATAAATTAAAAAAAGCTTTTTTTTATATTTATTTTTTATAATATGCTGCTAATAATACTTTTTTTATTTATAGCGCTTATTAAGTTTTTTATAAATTAATTAACAGCTGCAAAGTTATTTAAAAATTTTGCTGCGCTTATATTACTATTAATAAAAATAATAAATTTAAAAGCAGTTTTGTTTTACTATTTTAATTAACTTTAAAAAATTAAAGTATTATATTAAACTTAAGCTTTAATTAATAATATTTTAAACTAGTAATAACTTTTTAATTTGCAAAAGCTTATTACAATTAAAAGTTTTATTAAATAATTATTTAACTGCTTAAACTTATATAGCTTAAAAAAATAAAATTATTTTTAACTTAGTTAAAATTTAAAAAAGTTTTAACTAAGTTTTATAACTTAGCTAATTTTTTTAATAATAATAAAGCTAGCTTACTTTTTTATTTTAAGCATAATAATTTTATAATAAACTTATAAAACAATGCTATAATTTTTTATTATTTTATATATTTTTTAGTATAAAATAAGCTAATAGCTTTATAAACTTGGCTTAATAAAATATTAAAAAGTAAAAAAATATATAAATTTAAAAGCTTTGCTAACGCCTTAATTTTTTTTATACTTAAAAAAAATAAAAGCTTATGCTTATATATTAATTATAAAAAACTTAATAAAATTATAATAAAAAATTGTTTTACTTTTTATTTTATTTTAAAAATGTTAAATAAGCTGTTTTATATTAAAATTTTTATTAAAATCGATTTTAAAAACGTTTATTATTATATATAAATTAAAAAAAAAAATAAATAAAAAACAGCTTTTTATATTAAATATAATTACTATAAATTTTTTATTATATTTATAAGTTTGTACAACGTTTTTACTACTTTTTAAAATTATATATAAAAAATATTTAATAATATTTTAAATATTTTTTATTTTATATATATAAATAATATATTTATATTTTTAATAAACAAAAAGTTTTATATAAAACATATATAAAACATTATTTAAAGATTATAAAAAGCAAAACTATATATTAAACTTTTTAAATGCTAATTTTATTAAAAAAAATTTAATTTTTTAAAATATGTTATTTTTAGTAAAAAAGTTAAAATAAAATTTAGCTATATTAATATTATTTAAAACTAGCTACTTTTTTATTTTTATTATAAATTATAAAAATTTTTAAAGTTTTATAACTTTTATTACTGCTTTATTAAAAAATATTTTTAAGTTATAGCTTTATTAATTAAATATTTAAAATAAAATATAACTAAAATAAAAAAAAGTTAAATTTTATTAAATAGTTTAATATATATAGCTTTTAATAAGCTAAAAAACTTATTTAAAAAAGCTATTTTTTTTATATATTTTGATTTTAAAAAACAAATATTAATAAAAACCGATTTTTTTAAAGTAGCGTTAACAAAAATATTATTATAAAAAAACATTTAAAAATAGTAACAACTTGTTTTATTTTATTTTTATATGTTTAATAATATAAAAACAAAATATAATGTTTTTAATTAAAAAATGTTTGCTATTATAAAATGTTTTAAGTATTAATAGCATTATTTATAAAAAAGCAAATTATTTGTTAAAGTTTTAACTAATTATATTAATTTATAAGCTTTTATAAAAACGTTTAAATTAAATAATAAATAAGCTTAATAATATATATATTTAGCTTTTTTTAACTTTATTATTAAATATAAAAAAAGCAAGCAAAATAAAGCTAATATATTTTTGTGCTGCTTTAATTATATAACTTATAAAGCTTAAAATATTAATTTATTTTTTTTATTAAAACGGAAAATTAAAGTAGCTAATATTAAAATAAAAAACTATATTTTTAAAACTTTTGTAAAAAAGATTTTTGTTATTAAATTAGCTGTAAAACATATTATTTTTATATAAACAATTATATGTTATTGCGCGCATATAGCTACAAATAATAAAAATTTTTAAAACTTAAAAATTTAATAAAGTTTATAAAACTTAATTTTTTATATTTAAAAAAAAAATTTTAAATATTGTTAGTTATACAAGCGATTTTAAATAAACAGTTTATAAAGCTTTAATAGTTTATTAAAAAATTTTTATTGCAATATAAAAGCAAAGCTTATATTTTTTTTTAAAAATTAGTTTATTTTTAATTTATTAAGCTGTATTATAATAATTTTATAGCTAAATATTTTAGTTAAAATTATATATTAAAACTATTATAGCAAAAGTTTTATTAGCAAATTATAAAAGCAAATGTTTATAATTATATAACTAAATGCGCTATTTATTTTAAATTTAAAGCAAAATATTATTAAAAATATAATGCTTTAAATACTTTTTTAATATTTATT
>MU377158.1:0-76600 GCA_022495195.1 Xylaria digitata
AACTAGTAAAATTATTAAATTATTACGTAATAACGCACGGACGATATTTGTATGGCAAAAAAAGTGATCCGGTCAATTGGGTGATCCGGTCAATTAAGGGATGCGTTATAAAGTAATAATTTTATTATTTTTGTAATAAAGCTTAAATTTAGTTAAGTAATAGCTTTTACAGCTATTAAAAATAAAACAATAAACTTTAATTAAACAGCTTTTAATATGTTTATTAAAATGCTAAATTTATTTAAAACTTTGTTTATTTGTTGTTTAATTATTATTGTTAACAATAATATGCTAATTTTTTAATAATTAACTGTTTTTATATTAAAAAAACAAATAATATTTATTAGCAATAATAATAAATAATAAAACTGTTTACTTTTAAAAATTAACGTTTTAAGTTATTATAACTTATTTTTAATTATTTTGTTAAACTATTTTAAGCTTTTTACGCTTTTTAACGTTTATAAATATTATTGCTATTAAAATAACGCTTATTATAAAATTTGTTTTGTTAAAGTTATAAATATCCGCTTTATTAATACTGTATTTAGCAATTATATTTTGTACAAGCTAAAACTATATGTTTAACGCGCTTAAATTTTTGTATTAAACTTTTTAATAATTATATTTGCAATTAAAACATGTTTAAAGCTTTAATTATTGTTTTATAAAGTTAAAAGCTTATTGCTTGCTAATAAACAGCGCGTTATAATTACAAAATAATTAATTAGCTATATTTTTTATACTATTTAATTTAAAATATAACGTATCTCCCACTTGGATTGGCCACCCCGAAATACATACAAAAAACGTCCGTGCGCTTTTAAATAACTCTACCAATATAAGTCCTATAAACTAATAATTAGTATATTTGGATTTCTTATTTTATAAGGAATTCAATAGTATTTTTATTTATTTTATAGCTATTTTATTTATAGCTGTATAAAAAACCACGCTAAAATAATCCTTGTATTTTTAAAAACCTTAAATATATTAACAAATAAAATAGCTATAAAATAAACAAAAATACTATTGAATTTCGTATAAAGTAAGGAATCGAAATATACCAATTATTAGTTTATAGGACTTATATTGGTAGAGTTATTTAAAGGTAGGTGGAAGTACCCTTATAAGCTATTTCCTATTACAGAGTACTGCCAAGATAAGTGGCCAATCCAAGTGGGAGATGCGTTACGTTGCTGTTAACAAAAAGTATTATAATCGATTTTATAAATAGTAGCAGCAGCTTTAACATTTAAAGTTAGGTTTAAATTTATAGCTTAACTAGCTAAAATTATTTAATTTTTATTGCTTTTATATAACATTATATTGTTATAAAAAAAACGTAGGTTTAAAATAAAAATTATGCTAGTTAAGTTTAATATAACGCTTGCTTGTTTATAGCGCTTGTTTATTAATTATGTTAGTTGTTTTTTTAAACAGCTTATAAAAAAGCTAAAAAGTTAGCTATAATTATACAATTTATTAAAAAAAATAAAAAATAATATATAGCGTTAAAAAGTTTTTAACGCTTTTTATTAATTTTAATAAAACAGCTTAAAACAAGTTTTAAATATAATTTTAAAACAATTTATAAAAAAACTTTAAGTTTGTTTAAATAATATAAAAGTTATATAATATTAACAAAAAAACGCAGCTTTATTAATATAATAGCTATATTTAAACTTTTAAATAATTATAAAAACGTATAACGTATAACGCATCCTACAAGCTAGTTTTGCACACAAGCAAGTTTTGCACTTTTTTTGGCGTACCCTGTAAGCCACTTTATATGCAGGGGTACTTACTCTCCTTTATTATAACTTCGCGAAAAAAGGCCGTACAATAAAATAATTAGTACTATTAGATTTATAATAAAATAACGAATTTAATAGTATTTTCTTTTATTTTCTAGCTATTTTATTTGGGCATATAGCTTTAAAAAACAAGTTTGTAAAGATTATTTTAGCGTAGTTTTTAATAACGCTTTAAATAAAATAGTTAGAAAATAAAAGAAAATACTATTAGATTTGCTATTTCATTACGAATCTAATAGTACTAATTATTTTATTGTACGGCCTTTTTTCGCGAAGTTATAATAAAGGAGAGTAAGTACCCCTGCATATAAAGTGGCCTACAGGGTACGCCAAGAAAAGTGCAAAACTTGCTTGTGTGCAAAACTAGCTTGTAGGATGCGTTAAATTAAATAATGTTTAAAACACTATAAAATAAAATAAAAAATAAGCAAGCAAATTATTTAACAAAACAAAAAATTAAAATGTTGCTAAATAAAAATTTTATGCTAACAGCATACAAAATTAAAAATATAACGTTTATTTAAAAACTTTTAAAAATTGTATTAAAAAAACGTATAA
This sequence comes from Xylaria digitata, assembly GCA_022495195.1. Taxonomy (NCBI): domain Eukaryota; kingdom Fungi; phylum Ascomycota; class Sordariomycetes; order Xylariales; family Xylariaceae; genus Xylaria; species Xylaria digitata. The sequence goes on from MU377158.1 coordinate 2,376, forward strand.
CGCATACAAAAATCGTCCATGCTTTATCACGTAATACTTTAATAACTTCATTAATTTAAATCGTATAATAAAATAAAATACACCGCTAGATTTGCAACTAAATAAGGAATTCAGTAGTATTTTTATTTATTTTATAGCTAATTTATTAAGCAAGTTATTAAGCAATACGCTAAAATAAGCGCTAAAATAATCCCTGCTTAGCGCTATATTAGCGTAATGCTTAATAAATCGCTTAATAAATTAGTTATAAAATAAGTAAAAATATTATTAAATTCCCTATTTAGTTACGAATTTAATAGTGTAATTTATTTTATTATACAATTAAAATTGGTAAAGTTATTATATTGTTAAATTGTATACATTTTTATATATAAAATAATCTTTTAAATCTTTTTTATTTTTTAAAACTGTTATAATATAAATATAATAAAAAGACTAATATATTTGGATTCCTTATTTAATTACGAATTTAATAGTTTTTTCTTTATATTTTTACGATTTTTATTAGTAAAGTTATTTAAAGGTTTATATATAATATTATATAATAGTACATAGCAAGGGGGTAGCCCATTCAATTGGGTGGCCAAGTTAATTAAGGGATACGTTATATAAAAAAGCTATTAAAACAATATATAAACTAAAGTTTAAATTACGTGCTAAAAAGTTATTTTAAACTTATTATTTTTATATAAATAAAATTATACAAATAATTAACAACTTGTTTTAAATATAAAAATATTATTTTAAAATGCAAATATAAAAACAAAAAAAATATTAAGCTATTTTATTTATTATAATAAAGCTAAAAAACATTTTATAAAATAGCTAATTAAGCTGTTAAAAAAACCGTATAAAACATATAAATAAAACAAATATTTATATATATTGTTTAAAAACTTAAAACATTTTAAAAGCTTTGTTATAATTATAAAAATATTTAAAAACTTACGCTTTTTATATTAAAAAAACCCTTTAAAAAAAATAAAAATAAATAAAAGTAGCTACAGCTATAAAAAAACATAAAAATAACAAAAAAAAATAAAAAACAAAAATAAAAATAAAAAAGTTAAAATAAAAAATTATAAAAACGTAAATTTAATATTTAATTAACAACTTTTTTTATTGTTTTTTATATTTTTTTAATAAAAAAGTTAAAAAGTATTAACTATAAAATTATTTTTTTATTTTTTTATTTTTTGTACAAAAGTATAAAATCTTTATTATATAAATAATAACGTATATGCTTTAAAAATGCTAAAAAAAAGCTTAATCTAAAAACTAATATATAGCTAAACATACTTTTAAAACAAAACAAAAAAAACTTAATAAAAATAGCTTTATTAAGCTGCTTTAGTGCTAAACTAGTTAAAAAAAAAATTGTATTTATAGCAAATAAACTATAGCTTTTAACTTGTTTGTATGCCTTTTAGAAGGCTTTGTAGATAACTGCTACGTGGTCTTCCCCCGGCGTTAAATAAATCTACCTACCTACCTACCTACCCCGCCAGAGCCTGGCGACAAACCACCCCCGCATCTTCCCCTGAGAAGCTTCTTCAGGTCTTGTGCCCGATGGAGTACAGAAGATGTAGCCAGATCATCCAGTCCTCGTTCGACCAGATTTCTGGGGCCAACATCTTCCCGTCATCTAATGGGCTCGTCCGAGCCGCCTATGCTGCTTACAGCGGCCACCATTATCTGACCATTCGCCCGGAAGACGTCTGGTTTGCCATTTCAACCCAACTGAGCTTTCATATAAATGCTCACGCTGAAGAGCTAAGGTCCTTCTTTGTTGCACATGAAGGCCAAAAAAAGGTCGAGGTGGTCGACGCTGGTAGCATCAACTTTGCCGACTTTGGCAAACTGGCTATCTGGATGACGCAAGAGATGGAGAAGCACATTATCTACCCAGATTTGCGACAATGGATTATGCCGAACTTTACCACAACGGACTATAAGGACATGGTGACCGCTGCTGTTCTCATGATGGGTTCTATGCAGAAGTACTTCTCGTATCGAATGTCTCTTATGTGTGGGATCCCTTCTGTCACGCTTCTCGGAGATCGTGAAGATTGGGTTAAAATCCGGCGTCGCCTCGAATTTCTCCCCCGCCTAGGTGAAGAGCCCAAACAGTCCCCGCCCCTCCTGACCTCTGTACTCGACTATTTCATCCGCTCGTTCGATGAGCCGACCAGTCCCGACGTTATCTCCTTCTGGTCTAAGATTGCGGACGAGAGCGGCGGCTCGGGGCCACACTACTTGTCTGGCTTGATTACAGCTTTCTGTTTTTGGTCTGCCGACGGTAAATGCCTATACAAACCACCACAGCCCGTCACAGAGAACCGTTTTGGCTACGGAAATTCGGGCTGCGATCTCGATGGGGTATTGTTCCACAGCGTGGACACGGATGATATCCCGGACGCATTCGTCTCCGTCCCGGTCACGGTGAATGGTAACGGCACGGAATATAAAACGAGGATGGTAGCCGGGTTAGTAGGTATCGAGGCGTCAAGCAGTAGAGAAGTTCTTGACGAGAGTTTCACACATTACGACCCGAATACATTTTCCATTTACCCAGGTGAACCAGGGGAGCCGGAGGTTGTAACGCCCCAGGTGAACGAGGCCACAGGTCTGGACTCTATCCGGCCCTTCTCTGGCTGGTGGATGTACGAAGTTTTAGACGAGAACGATAGTGACCAGACCAAGAGGCGCACTGCCCAAGCGGCTCAAAGTTGATCTCAAAGTGGAGGCAATCCAGCCAAGGTGCTACATCCGCTTTTGCAGCGGAGTGTCTCGGAAACCGTGGGTGCGTAGCGCCGTCTAAAAGGTTCATAGGACTTTTTGCTTTAGTTATCGGATTATATTTAACGTGAGGGTGCCATACACCTAGGAGTGCGTGTGTATAAAAGGCTTGTGCTTCGCTCTAATCCCTGACATTAAAGCTCTATTCATGATAAGTGTATCGTAGAGAAGGTTTGTAAAGGCTCAGGCAATGAACATATCTCCCCAAGGATATAACGTTAGCGACGGATAGGGACGGGTAAATTAGTTTTGCGGCCACGGCACTTCCTTCGAGCTGTCACTTGCCAGTTGATGATCGTGAATAGTAAGTCAACACCAGATTACTATGCTATTTAGGGGGGGGGAGGCTTAAGCTTCAAATATGACTATTCCATCTTTACATTAGCCCAAGGGACTCTTTCTAGTTTGAAAGGCAGAATTATCTATTCATCAATCTACCAAGTTTACTAGCCCTTGACATTACCACTAGCACCTAAAGTATTACAGCCAGTCCGCAACAATTGCTAGGCGTGCCCTCTTCTAGGAGAGAAAAGCACGTAAGTACGATTGATAAAACCCCCATAATCTATCCCACCACTATAGGCAGGGAGCAGGACATAGCATAAGAAAACCCCAAAGGTGAGTGCTATTGATAGGCTCCATTACTTCTACAAGGCCCCTATTCCAACTAATTTCTCTAACAGTCTCTCGGCAATTTAGCTTCCAATTGGGGTCATCCCACGTGCTATAGTTCATTAACATCTTCAATGGGCCGTCCGTACTGTTCTGCTATTTTCTGCTGCCGTTGGGCCAGAACGTCCTGCTCGTCATCTACGTACTTCGGCATGGCAGGCATGGAAACCACCTCCTTGTCCTCGACACGGGTGACACCGGCGTAATCATCAATGATCAACCGAGCGACATTCATGCCCATTAGCGCGCTAGTCTCCATGGTGGAAATGAAACTCTCAATTCCGGATGTATAGTATAACCCGTCTCCTAGGATCGGATCCTGGAACGTGACTCGCGGGTATTTCTGCGGGTAAGGGTGGAAAAGAGTGGCGTGGAACCATGACACGGGATTGATGACGGAGTCATCCATCGAGCTGTCCTCGTCTTGCGTAAACGACTCCGGGACCTCTACCCCGAGCAATTCGGACAGGAAATCTGGGGTGACCGCTTCCGGCGAGAAGATCTTATACACGTACTCGGGATTATGCGTGCGTGGGTTCATGACAATGCGCTGTAAAGTCACCGAGTAGAATCCGGCCTTTCCCGCGCCGGATTTGCCGGGTTGTGACTCCTCATCGGCGCCTAGTGTCGTGAGGACGGAAACTGGGACATCGGAGGCTGGTGGCATTTTGAAGAAGGCGGGGCTGAACTTGTAAGGTGATGCGAACAATGTTACATGCAGCGTCGCATAAGGGATAGCGTCAATAGGGTGTTGAATGAGGTTCTTGTCCGTGCTGATATTGGCAAATTGAAAGGGTGTAGCGATAATAACGTCATCAAAAGCGACAGGATGCGGCTTAGCTTCTCCCGATTCCCCATCACCTAATTCTTGTGCCGCCGTAATCGTATACTGTTGATCGGCGTTGAGCGAAATACCTGTCACTGCCGAGTTAAGGTATACGTCTGCGCCAGACGCTTTCACCATACTCGCGAAGATTTGCCAATTCCCACCTTCAATAGCTTTGGCGCCTTCTGGTGCCATCGCTACCATAGCTCCTAAGCCGTGGATAAACTCCAGGTTCGAGGCATAATTGACGCGCGTGCTGGCTTGCACAATATCGTGAGCAAAAGGGCCATCGAGCTAGATAGACATTTAGCACTCCAGCGATATCAGAAGCCCTGACGAGTGTCACGACTCACGTTGTTGGCGGCCAGGAACTGTCGCCCGGTCATGCCAGTGATCTTAACAAGATCGAGCTGGAATGCCCTAGTCGATAGTGACCGAAACGGGAAGAACGGCTCTTTATACAGCTTCAAGAACGTGGCAACAGTACTCTGTACTAGCTTGTGGGTGTAATACGGCGCCGTACCATACTTCCAGAACAGGCGGGCAAGATTGACCCAATCCCAGGAGTTGGAGTCTTGAGTATAAACGAAGGACTCTCCATCCCAGATACCTAGCAACCCGCCTTCTTCAGCGCCGGGATCCACCACCGTGAGCTTGAAGTCGCGCGTCGCGTTGGAGAGGATATAATTAACATCTACAAAGATAGACGCGCCCAGCTCGATGGGTTCAATTGGGTCGTCGTAGACATTGACAGTGAGAGTGCGGCCGCCTATGCGACTTGTCTTCTCGAACACGGTAACGTTAATGGCGATATCGGATTCGTTGGCAAACCTTCGCAAGTGATAAGCCGCCGATGATCCGGCAGCGCCGGCTCCTGTTTCATGGGTCAGTTGTTGCCCACTTAGGGAGACGTAGGTTCTTTAGTCTCATTCAAAACTTAGGCCAGCGCATATATAGACCTTAAAAAAGGGATTATGCGGAGTGCCTAAGTCCCGAAAATGGAAGTGTAGTGTAGTGTGCATGCAAAGGCCCCCGACAATATGGATACAGAATGTAAATAAATACGAGTACAACGAACCAATGACGGCGATCTGCTTCACATTGTTGGTATTTCCTACCACTGCTGGGACTGCCCAAAATAGGAGTAAAGCTAGAGATCGGAGGAGATGATATGCCGCCATCGTTTGTAAAGGATGGTCATTGTCATGAATGAGACGGGATTGTGATATCGAGTGCGTGGACATCCAAATTAAATTCAAGCCTGGAACGTTGTTGGCACCTGCGCACATATACTTGTACGGTGTGATATTTTGTCTTTACACTGTCCCATACTGTAACAATCATCAGCCACACAGTAAGATGGACAGTACAGGGATGTACACTACTCGTCGAATATCAAGGCCCTAGCTACCATGATACATATAAGTAAAAGTATATTGAACCGACACGTCAGAAGGTGTCGTCAATAACCCTCATCGAAGACAGACTAGGAACGCGAGAGTCAACGATATCTAGGCAACGACGTTGTGATCTTAATTTAAATTTTCAAGCATGATATAAGTCTCTCACCACAAGCGTGGTCGCCTCTGTGGGTTAGCAACTCTTCACCCTCTTTCCTCTTGCCAACATGTCCGGGACGTTGGTTATTACGATTATTATAACCTATCGAAAATGGTTTTCTAACATCATGAATATAGAGAGACAATCCCAGGGTGTACCTAGTGCGTCTCGTCCTAGCGCGGCGCAGGATGGAGACCAAAGCAATGATCCGGAGACGAATTTCAAAGACGATATTCGAGTTATGAAAAAACCGAGTAGAGAGAAAGGTTTCCGATATTGGGACCTTCCTCTTGAGATACGAATTATGATCCTCGAATACCTTATACCACAGCGTATATGCTGCGTTAGGAGTATTGAGTACATTTCTTTCTTCCCCTCCACGGTTCTGCCCCCGATCTCGACCATCTTCGTGGAATGGGAGGCAGAAATGGTCAGGAGAACATGTAACCTTGTCTTTGTTGTTGGCGGTAACGTTATTCACACGGAGTGGTGGAATAAACGGGATAATCAAATATACTTCCCCGGCATCCGAGTTGTAAGCTAGTTCTAAAGTTGTTTGATGCCCGCTTGGGGAATCCCACGGGTATGAAGCATCCCTGCCATGGTTTGAATCCCTCTCACCTTCTCTTGCATAATAATTGAAAGTTCGCGCAAATATCGTTTCATCTGACAGCAACTAACTTTTAAGTTCCAAAGATGGATCGGTGGGCCCGATGGGAAGAAAAGCTGCCGAACGGAACTAAAATGCTTCAAGACGCTACCGTTATCGCCAACGTACTCGAACTCGTCGAGGACCGGTATCGAGGGCCTAAAAGCAGCGACATCTTCGCAAAACACATCAAGCTCGGCAGTTTCGAGGGAGTTAAGAAATTCCAGCTCGTGTTACTAACAGTCGAATCTGGCGTCAAATACGGCATCGAATACATCAAAAACGGCAGGGAGCTAGAGAGAGGCAAGTGATTCTCCGCATCGTCGTCTTTTCGCCTCGTTAATTGTCAAAGACTCAGTTTTACGCGCTCGAAAAACTCGTCAACTATTTTCAAAGAAGGCAAAAACTAACTCTGAATGCCGCAGTTTACGGAGATGACGTACGTGCGGTCATAGGCCTCGACGATAAGCGACTTACCTGCCTTCTCAAACCCATCTTCGAATGGCTCCGCAATATTGAAAAGATACCGTCCTGGTTAATTCGGCACCGAAACGGCTTTAACTTGATAAAGCACTTGAGAAGCGAATGGGAGAAGGATTTGAAGCAGCTATTTGAGGAGCAATGGCTACGAAATCAGACTGCAGTGTGGTCGCCAGACATGTTCACGGGCGAGCATTTTGGATACAAAGACCGACAAACCAGAGTCGATCGCGGGCATCGGGCGGTGGAGAAATTAGTCCGTGGAATGCCAGCTATTCAGCCAGTCATCATGTTTGAGAACAGGGTACGCTGAATTCAATATTGTTGATAACCATGATCCTAACGTTTCGATGTGTCCAGTGGCCTGCTGACCAAGATGTGACGATGCAGTTTGGCAGGCGTCAGGTGAATCCGTGGAGAAACGACGCCGATGATAATATATGGTTTGGGAGAAAAGGAAATGATGGTTTATTGAGCATCTCTAACAGAAGAGGTTTGTGTCTAAGTAACCTGTTGTTAGAAGCTGGGCGTGTTACGCTCTTCTGAATAGGGTGGATGGGGGGAGATTGGAAGGCATCTTAAGGTACAGCGTTAGTTAAATACCCTCTATAGACAGTTAGGAGACAGTGATGGAATTGGGTATAGGTAGGTCAAGGTTGGTAAGTTATGGGTCAGACCCCTGGTCTACCTAACCCCTTCCTAATTTACCTTTTCCCCCGCCGTTCAGCCACCACTAGCCGCTTTTAACGCCACAGGAGCTAAGTACTTAAATACCTCCCGAGGTAGATTAGTGCCTAGACAAGCACCCAGGTACCTAGGTAGGGTATGTACCAGCTGGCAACAGCTTTCCACCAGCCGATGGATTAAGTATCCAAGGTAAGTACCTAGTCAGGTTCAAGTAGGTGTATTACCTAGCTCTGAGCTACACACTTCACTTCTCACAACTACACTTTCACTTTTATTCAAATTTTCCGGCTAGGCTCTCTCTTATTCACCCTCCGCCCTAGTTGTCTTACCAAGTCCCTAGGTACTTAGTTAGTTAGTTGTGTAGTTGGTGCAGTTGTGTAGTCCAGGCACTCAAAAGAGATCAACCTCTCCAAAGCCCCGCCAGGCTTACATACCTAGGTGCACTAGTGTAACGCTGTAATGCTGTAACGTCGTGACGCCGTAACAGGTTATCTATCAGGTACCTATCAGCAAATCGACCAACATCTAGAAAAAAAGTTCGACCCACTCCTTTCTGATAGCTCCCATCCCAAGCCAAATACGTCTTCCCACCAACAGCCTTCTGAATTCGACGACCGCTCGATCGACGACGAGTCCTGAGAAACTTCTCCTTAGTTTTCTTTAGTTGAAAAGCATGTCCGCTGCACAGCTTCTCAACCCCAAGGCCGAGTCTCGGGTTCGTCTCCCAAACCGCCCACCTTGTCGCTATTGCTTGTGCTAACCCCAATATCCTTGTAGCGGCGGGGTGAAGCTCTCCGAGTCAACATCAGTGCCGGCGAGGGACTACAAGATGTACTCAAGTCCAACCTGGGCCCTCTGGGGACCATCAAGATGTAAGTTGCCCTTACACTAACGTTGCTTTTCTGACGAAACATCCTGATTGAACGACTGACCGACCATACGCACAGGCTAGTCGATGGTGCCGGACAGGTTCGAGCTCCTCCTTCTCCTCCGTCGCTTCACCGATACCGAAGAATGCGAATTTCCCCCGCCCAGAACTGACTCGCCTGTCTAGATCAAACTTACAAAGGATGGAAATGTTCTATTACGAGAAATGCAAATACAGAACCCCACCGCCGTCATGATCGCCCGAGCTGCTACCGCACAAGACGATATTTGCGGAGATGGCACCACATCCGTTGTCCTGCTGGTCGGAGAGTTGTTAAAGCAGGCCGACAGGTATATTTCCGAAGGCCTACATCCTCGCGTCATAACAGATGGTTTCGAGATTGCCAAGAATGAATCTCTCAAGGTGCGCTTGTTGAATAGGCCAATTTATGTGTTACAACGACTGACGGGTAGATCTAGTTCCTCGATGGATTTAAGCTGCCTAAAGAAGTTGACCGAGAACTTCTCCTATCCGTCGCCCGCACGTCTCTATCGACAAAACTCAACGCCAGCTTGGCCAAGAAACTCACCCCGGATATTGTCGATGCTGTACTAGCAATCTACCAAGCCCCTGCGAAGCCCGACCTACATATGGTGGAGATCATGAAGATGCAGCACCGGACAGCCTCTGATACCCAACTCATCCGCGGCTTAGCTCTCGACCACGGTGCCAGGCATCCAGATATGCCAAAGAGGTTAGAAAATGCCTTCATCCTAACCATGAATGTCAGTCTTGAGTACGAAAAATCCGAGATCAACTCGGGCTTCTTCTATTCTAGTGCAGACCAGCGGGACAAGTTAGTCGAGAGTGAACGCCGCTTTGTCGATTCCAAATTGAAGAAGATTGTGGACCTGAAGAAAGAGGTCTGCGGGAATGATCCTAAGAAGGGTTTTGTCGTCGTCAACCAGAAGGGTATCGATCCACTATCTCTAGACGTTTTAGCCAAGAACGGCATTTTGGCCCTTCGAAGAGCCAAGCGGAGAAACATGGAGCGACTACAGCTCATTTGTGGTGGAGTCGCACAAAACAGCGTAGAAGACCTATCACCCGATGTCCTTGGCTGGGCCGGACTAGTGTATGAGCAGCAGCTTGGAGAGGAGAAGTACACTTTCATCGAAGAAGTGAAGGACCCCAAATCTGTCACTCTAATGATTAAGGGCCCGAACGCACATACCATTACACAAATCACAGACGCGGTCAGGGATGGTCTTCGCAGTGTTTACAATATGATTGTAGATAAGTCGGTAGTACCGGGTGGTGGTGCTTTCCAAGTTGCCTGCGCCAGTCACCTGAAGAGTGATAGTTTCAGGAAGACGGTTAAGGGTAAGGCGAAGTCGGGTGTCGATGCGTTCGCCGATGCGCTTCTTATTATCCCGAAGACGCTGGCCGCAAACGCCGGTCATGATATTCAAGACGCACGTAAGTACTACCAAAACATGCCTCTAAGGATCATGCTGACTCAGGTCTTAGTTGCCGCGGTTCAAGACGCTCATAACGAGGGAGAGATCGCTGGGCTAGACCTGGTCCTCGGTGGGCCCATGGATCCAACGCTAGAGGGTGTTTACGATTCTTTCAGAGTATTGCGGAACTGCGTTGCTTCTTCATCGAGCATTGCGTCAAACCTATTGCTCTGTGACGAGATGCTAAAAGCTCGCCAGATGGGTCGGCAAGGTGGCCCAGGACCTGGCATGGATGGCCCAGAAGAATAAAGCGGTGCTTCATTATTTATTGTGTACTCTAGGTTCCAAAAAGGGTTGTTCATTATAGATCTGATCGGACTACCATCGCCGGCATCTAATCAACACAATAAACAAAAGAGTTTGGCACGAGCGCCCAGTAGATTTCCGAATTCTCTCCCTGACCCCCAGTAATAAATATTCAAAACTCTCCCAATAACCGTATTAACTTATTAGATATAATAAGACATAAGTCTTGTGCTAAAAAGCACTGAAATAAGTTTCAAAAGTTGCTTATATCTGTATCATAGTAGAATATTATTAATAGAGTTAAGGTCTAAGAGTGTCACATCTTCCAGACTGGAGCAAAGGTGTCGTGTACATAAGCATGCGTATCAGTTGGTGATAGATTAGACTCTTCGCGTGACAACGAATGTTTATCACCCCCCCTCTCCCCTCCATACTTGGGTCATGACAAAGAGAGATGTTATAATGCCGCATTACTCCGGTAAAAACCATGTTCATAGCTAATTTTCGGGACATCATTCATAATGAGATCACCAAAATTTCAAATTTGCCAACAAGGATTCATTACTACGGCTAATTTTTACCAGAGGCACGCCCTACCACGGCGCAAGGACTCTTATCCGGCAGCCCAAAATAAACATCGTGGAAGTTTGTATTTGATATGGCCATCCCCTTCTCTGTTTCTCAATAAGGTGACGAACAGGAGGATAGGTGTAATGATACATGGTATGCCAGTGCGACGCGGAGAGCTAATAACTTGCTTGTTGCAATCTCACGATACCTAGGAACAAAGAAGATTCCTTGTATATAGCAGTAGCGTAGCTACGAGGGTATTCCGAAAGCCTCGTGCATCAACAAGTGCCATATTCTCCCCTATGCTAGCACTCATGACAGTGCTTAATTCTCGCGGAGAAGTGGAGATTGATCTATTGGAAGGAATTGACCAGTGCTTTCACCAGAAGCGATCAGATAGTAGTGTATGCAGATGATCTAAGGTCTAAGTTCTAAGTGGTAACTAGTGTAGGAAAAAGACCTATTTATACTATGGATCATTATGTCTATAGTTAACCCGATCCCTCCACATACTGGATCTGTTAGACCCACTTCTCCGTGACATTAATGTAGCTTGTTCTAGTTGCCAACTTCAGATAGAGCAAAAAAAAAAAAATGCTTCCTTGGAGGAAATATCCAGTTATTTGTTCTCCATTAGCCACGTGCGTTGCACAATCTCTCGGTTGGCGCTAAGAGCATCATTTACAGACCGGTCTAATCATGTTAGCTAGGTATTTTATATTAAATAGGTAAATAAGTTTGAAGGCATTTTAAGAAAAGGCTTTTGTATTTCAAGCAGTCGGATATCACTAGACAACACTAATCGGTGAAGAGAGTTAGGCTTGACGTTCGATAGGCCTTCCATCGCATTAGAACGGCACCTCGAGCAGAAGAAACGACGGCATTCCGGACTCGGTATGACACGTACAAATAGAAGGTGACTAAGTCCATGGACTCACTAACGGACCTGCAACGTTCTAAGAGTATATGAACACTGTTCTCGGGGACTTGCTTCATTAATACATGAAGCACATGCTCCTAAGACAGCGGCGCATCCCGGCAAGACAACGCTAAAGAAGCTTCTGTAAGTGCGGTATTTTTTATTTTTATTTTTTGGGGAAAGAATGACGTCGGATATTGGACAGTATCTCAGGAATTGTGCTGATTGCGGAAGAAATAAGGTATTCCGAGGCAAGATGCCAGGTCTGCTTAAACCGCTTCCTATCCCGGATCGACTTTGGCAGCAGATTTCTATATATGGAAAAGACACGCCTACAGATACGAGAGAGTTCGATCGCGTTTGGGTAATGATCTGTCGGCTTAGTAAAATGGTTGCTTCGATTCCCGATTTAAAGGTAATACGACTGAGGCTCTCGCGAGACGATATTACGTACGTATTTTCCTATTTTTGGGGCACCAGAAACCGTAGTATCAGACAGGGGGCCACAGTTCACTTCATACTTTATGGAAGAAGTATGTAAGCGAGCGGGCATCAAGCATAACCTGTCAACCGCAAACTACCCCCAAACGGATGGCAATACCGAAATTATGAACTAGTGGATGGAGTAACGCCTGAAGTTTTATGTTAACTACTTTTAAGATGATTGGGATGACTAATTTCCCGCTATTTATTTTGCCTAGAATACTATGCCTTATGAGAGCACAGGACTGTTACCGTACGAGGTTGCTTACGACTGGAAAGACTATGGAGGATGCCTGGACGAAACCCTAACAATGTGGCTTAATAAGGACCTATCTAAGCTGTTTGCGGAAAGAGCTTATGAGGCACGGCAACTAGCACGCAAGGGGCTCTGACAAGCGCGAGAGAGACAGACTCTCCAGGCTAATAAGAAACGTCGAGTACTTGACTTTCAACCGGGTGACAGTGTGTACTTGTCAAAGAAAAGATGGACAGTCGATCGACTGTCCATCTGATTAGACTATCAGAAGGCTGGACCTTTCATTATTGATGGAATGAAAGGGCATTCTTACAAGCTCAAGATGCTACGGATAATAGAAGTTCACGATGTACTTTACGCGGACCGCTTACGGAAAGCGAGTTTAGATCTACTGCCTGGACAGGTATAAGAACCACCGCCTCCAGAAATTGTTCACGGCACGCAACAATTGAGCGTCGACTCCATCAAGAGCTCCTACCTATATCGAGGGAGGCTAAAATACTAAGCCCAGTGGACCAGGCATGGTACGGATAATGAATGGTACTTAGTCGCAAGGGTTTCATGGCAAATACGCCGCCATGCCAGAACCGCCAGCAGGCTTAGAGGATTGACTAACGCCTACCGAGAAAGATAGGGAAGCTGGAGCCTATAAGGACGATAACGCGGCAGTTTCTAAGGGGCACAGGAGGCAAGGAGACATAGGCGCCTCGCAAAGTCACTTCGGCACTGAGAAGGGGGTAATATGACGGCCAGCACTACGCCCTCCCAAAACTCCTTTGCATTACCTCACTTATTTAAATACAGCCTCTCAATGTACAATCGTCTCATATCGACATCCAAAGGTCACTTCGATACTTTTCCCCATGTTTCCAACATTCAGGGGTAGGTCCTTGTTTGTGCGGCTTCTTCGGCCAACCGATCTGTGTCAGGCTCTCGAAATGATCTGAGCTCTGTCGCGCTCTCATGATCGTTAGGCGTCCTGTTACGTAACCGCGCGAACTTCTTCGAGTTTGTCGTGTTGTTGCTGCTAGAAATACGATATACAGGACTTTCGTCTCTCCCAAAAAGATGTTTCGTCAAGCGTGGGGAATGTGGACAACAGGCCACAACGATGACTGATGTAAATTCGCCAAGTCTACACTCGTCAATCAGCATGTAAGCATTATGAAAATGTAAATAAGCAAAACTTACGCCCACCCAGCCACAGGTATGATAGCCCACGTAACGTCAATGGTCCGCGTCAGCTCAACACTATAGTAGAGACGGACAATACTAGTCACGTTGGCTCTACAAGCCTTAATTAGTCACAATTCTCATAAGGTATAAGAGGGTAGTAGCAAGAGCAGCCATACAAGATTCCAATGCCGAAGACCGTAGCGACACCGAGCTTTGCCTTCAGGGGGAGCTGCAGTTGCCAAATGGCGATGATCGGTACGAGGAGGATTGAAAAGTCTGATACAACATTGATGGCGCTCGTGGCAATTATACTCGCATTAGTGTTGATACAGATGCCATCCACAGTCGGGTGATATATCTTCTCTCTTGGGACACAGGCCAGAATAAACGATATGAAAATAGCCCCGTAGAAGAAGAGATTAGCCCAAATAAGGATCCGAATGAGACTAAAGGCAAACTTCTTCCTTTGATGGTTTAGAAAGATAATCTCGATTTGGCGTAAAACGACGTATTTGGCACAGAACATGGTTGGGCCATAGAGGATTTCGATTATATTAAGATACTGTACACCATAAAATTAATCTCCGTTACGACATAGGCATTGTCAAAACCATATTCAAGGACACGTACTAAAAGAACTTGAGAGAACTCGGCAGCTGACACGTTCCAAAGGTGCCGGCCTTGGCCGTGTTCTCCCGCTGTGATCTGGATAGAAGCAAATGCTACCAGAAGACCCTAGTTTAAATATTAACATATGTTCAAGTCTCCTACGAAAAAGAATCCTAAGATAAAGAAAGGGAGTGGAGGTAGACTAACACCACCTAATAATAGAATATCTGTCGTAGCTGATTAGTCTCATAGTTCGGGGGGCGTAAAGGCTTGTGGTACTGGATCTTACAGTCTGTGAGGTCAAATTGCTTAACAACAATGGCCCTAGTGTACGATAGCGCAGCGATTGCACCTAGTGAAATAATGAGAGTAATTGCAGTAACAGCGACTAGTATTGGTTGTTGGGAATATGGATCGATGAGGTTGGACTCAGTACCATCGGGCGCTGGTACTGCTGGCACTTCGTTCAGGTTCATCCCGGCAAGCCTTAGGTACTAAATCCAGCAGAGCCCTTGCTAGTTAGCAGAAATCTCGGGATAAAAGCGCACCCTCTATTTGTCGCTGTGGTTCACGATTGGAGCAAATGGCCGGGTCGCCACCAAGAATTGCTTTTTGGAGTATTGTAGTCACGATTTACTTCATGGAAGTAGAATACGTAAAGAACTGAGAGATTAATAAGATAGAAGAGGTAAGCCGCCATGACAAGTAATCGACCAAGTGCTAGTCGCATAAACTATGTCGGAAAGAGGCTGGATATTCTGTTGGCAGAGGCCTGCTTTCCAGCCTGCAGCAATGTGTGAATTCCTGCACATTGGCTCCAACAACGCCAATCAGGGCTCACAACAAAGTACCTAGGTATCCCGCAAGGTAGGTCTGACTTAACACATATGAAAGACTGGCCCTTTCTATAACCATTTGAAAAGCATCGGGCTCGCAGTCGTGTCATAGTAACTTCTATTATGTACTTTCGCACTTCTAAGGCGTAGCAAAAGGGGCTGGGTCCCTATGCACTGTGCCCTTATCATAAGTATCTTGGAGTAGTAGAGACAAATGTTATTGATGCCTTTCGGTATCCCATGATATAACGATGTCAGCCTTCCGTTATAGGACTGTCGCATGATGGCATATAGGATGTCACCTCCAGGATTAGGCGCCACATACAGGGGCTTCAAAGAAATGCCCTCCCCCTATTTTCCTTCCGGCAAATCAGTTCGAACCCTTGACAACGCAGTGGATAAGGCACTACACACTGCGGAGTGTATGAAGTTTGTTTTCACCGGACTCACAAGCACGTCAAGTAACCGGGACGCTCCTGGTCATAAAATAGGTTCATGACTCTTGATTTACTAACCTAGATTGAGATTGGTATAGAAGCTTTATGTACTATAAAATATTGCGTAACACCTAACCCAGTCTTAGAATGGCTGCTTTCTAGACGGTTTTCCATCATCAGCAATTGCGAGCATGTGGAACTAGGGCTCTGTCTACTATAAGGTAGAGCTGTGGAATAGAGATGTAAGACCTGCAGAGGGCGAATGCATGGTACACGCAATCGGACCAACAAGAATATGCCGATCATCTCTAGACCACTGGCTTCTGTCGGATTCAGCCGCATGCCGCACCATAATCCATATTTGGGAGGCTGTCCGGGCCTTAATACGACTCCCGATGCATGTTGAAGTGCTGGGCTGCAAACTACCCAACAGCCAGCTGTCGGAGTAGTTTGGGTTGGCGCTAATGCGAGTAAGACCAGCCACTTGGTTCTCCCGACCATCTCTGATGTACCGTTCTCAGACCGTATACTACCCGTTTTTAATGATGCTGGTTCCTTTTTTCCCTTGATCTTTGCGGCCTGTTAGCCGATAATTTAAAAATAGGGAACGCGCGGAGTTCTGTGTTTGTCACTTGGCTTGAATCACTGCTACTACTACCTGAAAAACCGTAATCGCCATGTGCACAGTGAATGAATAACGGACTATGGTACCGTTTGTTCAGAGTCAAGGCACACGTTCGGGTAGCTTCATACCTCAAGTCGTAACGTCTAATCTGTTATAAGATATCCATGCATGTGTTGTCAGATGTGACTAACAAGCCACCGCAGGGTCTCAAGCAATGGGACACATACCTAATAAGATTTGCTGATCATGGGGATAGGTAAGTAGTTCGCACTCATCAAACATGGACGAAGAGTATGATCAGGCTCGTACCGCATACTAAGCTCATTGTACTTACACTTAGAATGAGATCACAGCCTAGTATCAGGTATGAAATCATTCCTTTTGCCAAGAAAAGCTAAGAGCCACAAGTTGTGTATGGCCAGTAGGCTGCAAGATCAGTACCAGATTTGGCTGAAAGTTCTGACTACGCTAGATACTAACCCTTATTTGGTTGCGCTCACTCGCTGGGTCTCGTCTGAAAAGGATTATTAAAAGACGAAAGCTAGAAAATTATCATGAGTATAGAGATTGTTATTCTTGTGCTTCTTAAGATTATGAAATATCAATACCCCGTAACGAATTGTCTTAACGAGCGACTGCTACGGCGATGGGAAATGATAGATAAATGAATGTATGTAGTAAAAGAGAATTCTCGTGACACATGATCACATGGACCATCCCGTCAGCCAGCGTTCTAGTAGAGACTCTTTGAGTTCTGGGATAAGAAAGTCGACATGCTTGAGAGCTTGGTCTGTCGCATATCGTGCTCCTTCAGTTCCATCGCCCAGTGTTTCGTAGTAGTTCAGCAACTTAATGGCAGGCATTTTATCCATATCTATCGTGTCCTGATTACCGATATCTTGCAATAGCTTGACCCAATCCCGTAGGGGCACCGCACTTTGCACGTCAAGCCTTTTTTGCAAGATACGCAGGAACACGTCCCAGGGCTGGGGCTGCGGGTGGCAGATGTTGTAGAATTGCAGAGCTTGGGGTTCCGAATTCACAGCAAAGCTGTGTAGAATTGTGGCTAGGCTATCGACTGGAATCCAGTCAATAGAGGAAACCTGGTTTGGAAGACATCTCAGTATTTTCGAGGTCCGCGCAATGGAGGAGAGCCATGCTTGGTCAGCCCATTCGCCCGCGTGTAGCTCTACAGGGCCACCAATTTGGCCGATGCGGGCTATTGAAACCGGTATTCCGGTCTGCTTGCTCGCAATAGCAAGTATTCTCTCAGCCACGAGCTTCGACTCGGCATAGCCTGAATTGAGTGCTGCCAAAGGCGCCTCAACGAGTGACTCTGGGGCAACCGTCTCTTGTGCTATGCTACCAATTGCGGCGAGGGTACTGGCAAAGAGAACTCGCATATTTCGGTGGCTACGCGCAGCTAGATTAGCTACTTCACGCGTTGCTGAGAGGAACGGATGAAAAGCGCGAAGTGGCAATACGAAATTGGATTGCCAAGCGTTGAATATAAGAATTTTAACGTCGGTGGCTAACTTCTGGTATGCATCCGAGGTCAGGCCCAGGGACGGCTCGTCGAAATTAATGGTTATATAGCTAAGCTTTCCGAAGACGGATTGCAAGCTTTGGTCAAGCTTAAGTAAAGCTGCTTCTTGTCGTTTAGCCGCATCGCTAGCTCTGTTCAAACAGATGATATGGCTGATGTTGTTATCTCGTAAGAACGTTGCAGTAAGATACAAGCCTAGGTAGCCCGTTGACCCGATCAGGGCAACCGTAGTTAGTTCTGATGGCCCTGAGGCATGTGTTGAAGTGCTATTAGCATTTGCTTGCTCAGAGAGTCCCTTAGAGTACTCTACTACAGCCTCTTCGATTGTTCTACTGCGATAAAGATCGATAAACTCGTCTGGGACCACTCCGTCATTGATAAGTTTACTGACTAATTCGCAGAGACTGTCAACTGTTGAATGACGGAAGATTGTTCTTGGTGTGATCCAGTCGATTGGTTTTGGTGCTATTTCCCGGAGATTGCGTTTCAAACTTGATACAATCGAAACGGTCTGCTCCGAGTCTAGGCCGTGCGCAGCAAAGTCATCGTGATCTTGAATATTAGCCGCTTCCAGAAACGATGAAGTTACAATTTCTCGAATGAATTTGGCAATAGCATTACGCTCATAGATCGGCTTCGCATTAGGTTCAGGAATGATAGGTTTTAGAGAGACTTTGATGCTGTTCCCCGTTTGCTGTGAGTAGAGCCGATCAATCTCTTCATGGTAAGCTTCCTCAGTAAGCTTACGCACGATAGTTCCTTTGCCAGTTCTCACGAAAGGCCTGTCAGAACTAGCACAAAGGAGCATTGTCTTCTGAACCCGCCCTTGCCCAGGTACGAGCAGATTCGATTTCTCGACAAGTGGCCAGAGCTTTTCTAGCAGCTCTCGCCGTCCAATTTCGTCAAGGGGCTCCTTCGGCTCAACCAGCAGCGCAGCCCGAGTCCTTCGATTACCCACGAGCAGAGCGCCTTTAAGCGATGGTTCGTTCTGTACATTAACCTCTAGCGGGATCGGGTTGAATTTCTCACCGTTAGCAAGGACGATTATATCATCCTTTCTCCCATAATATTTATAGAGATTGGCCTTCTCCGGGTGACGAACAAACAGATCTTTTGTTTGGTATTCTGCGACGCCAGGGATGTTATGATATGCAGCAGCGGTCTGCTTTGTGCTTTCGTCAACTAGGATGACCAACTCAAATGTCTCGTTGTTGAAGGGACGCATTTCATGCTTGACATGTGGATTGAATTCATGGTAACCCCAGTCTTCTGTCGCAATCGGAGCGAGTTCGGGCTGAGGGTAGACCTCTGTAGAGCCAAATGGCGAAATGAGTTCCACAACCTTCGAAAGTTGATCTCCAATAACCGGATTGAATGGTGCTCCGCTGTAGACCAAGAAATCCAGATTCTTGAAGAAATCGATGCCGTTAGGCTCATGCAACAGTTGTTCAATAACGGCCGGCGGCAGGAAAATCGAGCGCAGCTTCTGGTGTGTCATGACACTTTTGAGGAGCGCCCCGTCTGGTACTAAGTGCGGCGGACCGAGCACGGGTGATGCATTCATGAAAATTGTTTGCACTGAAACTCTTTAGCTCATTCTTCATTTACAAGAGCAGAAGGTGTGTAGCCGAGTTAAAAGAGAGTCATTAAACTTACGAGTATAACATAGGAAGCCTGCGAGCTATTGAAGAGATTTCCGTCAGCCTGCAGTTTTGTCTCTTGCCTCTTATGGATATGTAGCTCACATGAAAGAATGGGAACACGGTATAGACACGAGCCTCGCCTTCGAAGGTCCATATAGACCAATCCCTCTTCTTGCGTCCGGGGACATCTGGTAGGTTGTGCTCATTGTCCAAAACGGCAAATGAGCCGTGCGTCATAGTAATGGGCTTAGGGAGGCCTGAATCATGAATTTCAGCCCCTTGATTTCAGTGAGAGAGCCTTGATCCGCTCTTCAGCCTATGGTTCGTGCTTACCAGTAGATCCAGACGAATGCAAGACTACCACTGGATCATTGTAGGCCTCATCAAACGTCTTAGAATAGGGAAATTCTGCAGGGGTGCTTTTCATCATCTCATCAAATGATGGGACTGCTTCTGTGCGCAGATCTGACTTCAGCTCTTGAAGAGGCCGAACCAACGGTTCAACTTCAGGCGTGTACAGAAGTGTGACACAGTTAGTCTGGCCCATCAAAGAAGCATTAGTAGACGGTGGATTGCGAGGCGAAGGTAACAGCAGCTACAACGGCATCAGCATCACACATCGAGCATAGTCGAATGATCAACTGGGTACCTTGTATCCACATTTCACTGCCGCTTGAAAGATCACAGCACCTCGAAGGTCCGGGATGCCAATAAAGCTAATGGTTTCAAAGCTGCTGCTGCGACCAAGTTTTTGCTCTATCCAGAGCGCCATGAAGTTGACGCATCTTGCGACGTCGGCAGCAGTGATATCACGAAATCCATCTTTGACATCCGTCGACTTGGGAATCGCTGCATAGAGCCTGCTTGGATCTGTCTTTGCTAGCTCATCCAAGACGACTGGCATGAGCCTTTTGCCATAGTCAGGGCGCCGTATCGCAGTCATCTTTGATTTCACTCATCTGTTTGAGCACATAAACTATTCAAATAACTACCTACATAGCAATGAAGGACTAGCACGAAGGTCGATGCATCTTTATGTTGGAAGAGAAAGAGAACCTGGCATAGCCAAGGCAAAAGGCATGGGTCGCGCCCAAGGAGAACCAGGGTACTGAGGTGGGTAGCCTGGAGCAAGGGGTGCCTCATACTGTCTGGCACTGTGTCGGACTCCGGTGTATGGCGTGTAACACTACTTCGCGGGAAACGGACCAACAATTCAGTGACCCTATATACTTGTGTCCTAGCAGATTGGCCGTCATCCGTACTCCAGTTACCCCTCTTGTGAGCGGCAATCATGAATGGGGGCGGGTTAAGCATATACATAAGCCTGTAAGTCCGTAATTTATCAGTAATCCGTTTGCGTCCAGTCATAGGATACTGTTGTGGACGTGCCACACAAGGTGCTGGTCGCTACGTAACTCTTATAATTTAGGAGTAGTAGCCCTTGTTGTGCAAACTCATCACGGCTTCCTTCATAAAGCGCTTTAGCTATCTAGACATTATCATGGTGTCTATTCCGTGTATTCTTGCTGCGGCTCTTGCAACTCTCGGGGTGCTCTGCCATAGATTTTACTTCATTAAGGGGGAGCATCATTTAGCGGCGCCTTGGCTACTAGCATTATGGATCGTTTCTACAGGTGGCATGGCTCTCACTACCATCTTCACCCGACTCAACGTGTTGTCGACGGTATTACTTTTTAACACTGCCTTCTTCGGTGCCCTGTTCGGGAGTATACTGGTGTATCGGCTTTATCAGCATGCACTATGCGAATTCGACGGTCCAAGACTTGCTGCCGCATCGAAGCTGTGGCACTTCGGCCACATGTTCCGAGTATTAAACCATCTGTTTCTTGATGCATTAACGAAAAAGTACGGAACAATCATTCGGACTGGTAAGGGCCACCAGTTTCTTAGGCTGTGTCAACATCTTTTAGCAGTGACCATGCTGCAGAATTGGATCCTAGGTTTAGTATTTGTCACGAGAGCAATCGTATCTAATATTGTGTAGGTCCGCAAGAGCTTACTGTTACAGATCCAGAGGTCTGGGAGGCAGTCAATAAACCAGGCTCCCTATGTATTAAGTCACCGTGGTACGACATGCTATGGCCATACGTAGCCCTAAACTCCATCCGGGGGAAAGAAGGATACGCGGCAAGGCGGAAGCGATGGGACGATGCGCTTCGAATCTCAAACGCTAGTATATCTTTCAAGCGCCCTATCTAAGTTTTCTATGTCGCTAGCAACTCATACAGCTCGCAGATTTGGCCGATAAGAAACGCTTAATCGACCGTGCTGCATCTCAACTGCTCTGTCAAATCGAGACTTCATTAGGTCAGCCTTTTGATGCAACTACTGAGTTTTACAACTTCTCTTTCGATTTAATGGGCGAAATTGCATTCGGCCAGTCATTCTCACTCCTAGACGGTCAACCACACTTTTCCCAAAGCTCACCCCCAGATTTGATATCGCAAGGAATGTCCATGCTTCGATATTTCACACCCGTGCCCTGGGTCGGCCGCCTTAGCTTCTTCATGGCGCCATATTTTCCGATAATTACGCAAAAGTGGAATCGCGCTCTGGGTTGGGCAGCCAAAGTCTGTGATTCACGGCTGCAACGGGGGGCAGGATGTCAAGATTCAGTTGATGCTTTTTCAAGATTTATCTTCTCTGCCACTCGTGATGGAGATCAACAGTCTTTGGATCGCCACGCTTTATATGGAGACGCGTTCGCTATCACCGTGGCCGGAAGCCATAGTACGGCTGCTACTTTGACTATGATGTTCTTCGAACTTGCTCGACATCCGTTAATACAGTTGCAGGTACGACAAGAGCTAAGGATCGCAGGAGCAACGATACATCACTCCCATCATAACGGAGCCCGGGAGACAGTTGACACATCTGTATTCGACAGAGTGCCGTTTTTGGACAGTTGCATTACTGAAACCTTGAGGCTGTATCCAGTTGTACCAACCGGCGGAATTAGACAAACAGTCAATAAAGCAGTAAAGGTTGGTGATAAATGGATCCCACCACATACGGTAATTGTCATACCTCGGTGGTCTATTGGAAGATGTAAGTTTTGATACCATGGATCTGAGTATTGAAGGAAGTCTAAGTGGTAAATTTAGCGGATTGCGCGTTTGATATGCCAAATGACTTCATTCCCGAGAGGTGGACTGTTAAGAGTCACATGGTACATGACGCCCGAGCTTACAATGGATTTGGAGCTGGTGAGAATACCCCACCGATAATTCAACGAGAGAGTAGTCGGACTTCTAATCATGGAGATCAGGCCGATGGATCTGTCCTGGTAAACAGTTAGGAATGATGGAGATACGTGTTCTAGCTGCTATGATCCTCCTCAATTACGAATTTAGCCTTGCAAGTACGCCTAGGAATGAAACTCGAGTGGTCGACGACTTCCAAGATAATTTCACTGCGGCGCCAGGGAAACTTGAGCTGGTGTTCAACCCTATTACACAGTTAGGATGATGGCCACCTTTTTGGTCATCGGGCTAATGCCAAACTTGTGACCACAAAACATACCTAGTTTTTTCACGTTGTATGTTTAAGGTTTCTCAGTATAAAACGCCCTTTTAATGTTGGAATGCGGAGTTTTTCCGTTTTGTGATGTGATGTAGAGGGGTCGAATGCCCAATGCAATGGTAGGATACAACGTCATATATCAGGTAGACAGAAAGTCCTTGCCAAGACTACGCCCGCATACAGTTGCGGACAGGGACATGTCACAGGCTTAACGACTCTACTAGGATTGTCAGGATTTCGGGGCGCTACGCGCGGCGCAGTGCATATGTGTACACGCATATCGTCATCTTTTTTCACAATATGGACAAAGAATCAACGATTGTCCACCATTCCTACTTGCCAAGAAAGTACACCGAGATCCTCGATTGGGGCCGAGCCATGTCGTCACAAGGCCAGGTGTATCTAAGTACCGCGAGATTTCTATCAATTCTCTTAGAACAATGGGTTAACTAAGAGCTTTAAATTTACCCTGCTCACAAGATGACAATTAATTATGGTTGCTAAGGTCCATGATGCTCTCCTGCCGGACGGCGTCCACAAGGCTAGCCCAGGTCTCTATACACAAACAGGCCGATACCCTAACCTAATGTGCCTCATTAGCGAGGGCTAAATGGGCTCACTTTGATAACCATGAGACTGTCTCTGACTAGTCACTAGAGCCTGCATGCTAGCGCGTGTAATATTTGCATGCATACAACGGTTAACCCAGGTTCACCTGCTGCGATGTAATAGGCCAAACATCACTTATAGGATATTCAATTAAGCTGACTTTTTTTTTTAGCGCATGGACTCAAGTAGAAATGATCGTATAGCAGTATAGTCATGAATTGGTGTATACGGCTTAGGTCTAGACTTCACGTAAGTTTTATTTTAATGATGGACAAGTCACAGGGTACCATACATGTTAGGAAATATCGGGGGTGTCAGCACAGGTTCTGTAGTTAGTGTTGCTAAAACACAAAAGTACAGCCCCACCTCCACTTGACAATATTGCTGTATTTCAGCAAATGTCCTTAAGGTGAAAGCAGTTTTTTTGTGGGCTTTTGGTCTTGAGAATGTTACAGTATGCACCAGGATTCCGAGGAACAACGTCGGCGCGGACTTCCTTCAGAAACCCGGCAGGACTTATTTGCATGAAAATATGCTTCAGTTGGATGGTCAATTAACCCAAAATGGTGGGGCAACGTGTCTCTAATATGCGGTCAACATGCCAACAATAGCTTATCATGATGGTCAGCATGTGAAAGCCAACAATTATTGTTAGACATCCTAGCCTAAGAGGAGAGGGGTAGAAGCGGCGTTAGAGATCTTCACATATTGGGGGGCGGCTGAAAAAGGGTAGGATAAGACTAAACGAGGGCACTCATATTCCTTATCAGCATTAGGGAAAGGTTATGGATTATGTATACTTTTTTAGTAAAATGAAATACCTACAACTTTATGGGATCGCAAGGCTTTCAAATGCATTAAGACCTATGAAGAGCTAGTTTTGTCACTGTGAGAGATATATGCGTGGTATAATAGCCTTGACTGATTCGACATTGAAAGCTACCCTGTGAGCTTTTTTTTCTGTTCCTCATCTTGTTATCCCAAAATATCATGGCCACAGAAATTCATCGGGCCATGTTCGCTACAACATGGCATCACGCCTATTCGATTTGGCTTTTCACTTTCAGCGACCTAAAAACCATTGTTTTCCCTCAAAGCTTCTTTGGAATTTTAACAGCCCTCTCACAAAATATGGCAGCATCAAAAACACACCCGACTCAGGATGTTGGCGTGAACACACTTGAAATTGCCCCTCGCGTACCTCTCGTGTTTCTCTGGGTTTATATTAACCTCCTCCCCTTCGAGATCAACAATCAGCGACAGGCTGAATCAGTTCGGGAGGACAGACTGAACGTACGTAATTCTGAGCACTTTATTAATCCCATGGCCTAGTATGGTTGATAGGGAACTTCACATCTAGATGAAACTTCTTCCCATTAACTCTCATATGTCCAGCATAATCATAAATCTCATCACTCAGGAGTCAATCTCTAACCTACAATATCCATCTAGAAGCCATGGCGAACAATGCCTTCTGGCAAGTGGACGCCCACCCAAGCTTTATATGCCATGTGGTTCTTCTACTTGGCTGCTGGACTTGTGAGCTGGCAAATGGGAGGGCTGCGATGGAGTTTAAGCCTCATGGTTCTTGGCACGTTCTGTCTCGGTCTGCATATCTTTAACTGCTGTTAACCTGTGAACAGGATGCTGGTATAATAATTTGGGAGGCTCAGACATAAATGCGCTGGTTCGGAATCTCATCAATGGCCTTGGATACACCTGCTTCGGAATCGGCTCAGTAGAGATCGCCCTGAACGTCCCCGTAAACATGACTCTGAGCACGGAAAACACCATGCTTTGTAGTTGGATCATTATCGTGGCACTTGTTGTGATGACTACAGTACAAACACAAGACATGGGAGATCAGAAAGGTGATGCACAGAGAGGGTGCTGCTCACTTCCACTGCAAGTAGGGGACGGCCCGGCTCGCTGGATCACGGCGACATTCATGCTCATATGGGCGCCGTTATGCCCGTGCTTTTGGAACTCTAGTTGGCTAGGATATTTTCTTACCGTGCCCTGGGCACTGACGGTTGCATTCAGGTGTCTCGTTTTTCGAGGCGTGGAGGAAGATCAGACAACTTTTAGACTTTGGAATATCTGGATTGTGAGCATATACTTGTTGCCAGTGTTGTAGTGTGTCGCATGAACCTCGAGTCAACATCTCTATTACGCTCAACTGATATATAGGTGCCAGGGCCACTTAATAGGAGTCATATGCTATTATAAAGATAGCAGTCTACCCATGTATCGGTAAAGAAAACCTTTAAAGTAATAAACAAACATAGAATCTCCATGCTGTGTCATTGAACAGCTGCCGGCAGGAGTCATGCGGTGTACAGCCATTCCAGCTGTACACCCCGTGACAAGCAAATCTAGGTTTTACTTGAGGCGAATGCCTCTGGGTCTGCATACTACTTACAAGCTCGTGTTCATATTTCGTTCCTCTTACTGAGGCAGGCGGTGACAGAATAGAGTATTCAGGCGGCATAAATCGATTTTCGAGCCACGTTGGCGGATTAACCAGTCATGTCAACCGGGCATAGCCATGAATGAGAGTGCGGTCAAAATCGAGTAGAAATTGATCTATCTATCTAGAAATGGGGACCGGCCAAGAGTAGGGTATAAGCTACTATGTGGAAGGAAAGAAATGGTGGGTAAGGGTTACGAGTAGTACAACAGACCCCATTTTTAGATCCTAAACCTCTAGCCCTAGAGACTTCCATAACAACTCTTTAACATTTGTGTGTAAAATATGAGGACAACACTGGGCTCGGAGACAGGACTGTTCAATGTCAATGAACTTGAAATTTCCTCTTCGCCTTCTCAGCCGCCAGATCTAACGGGCATCCAACTAGGAGAGCTCATATTCGCCGCCATTACGTAGAGTAGTAATGCTAACCAAATTCGAGAGTTGATAGCAGCGACATTTAGGCCTCATAATACAACACTACCACCAGAAGAAGTGGATCCAGACCTAGAGACGATGGCAAATTTCGCACCCGGCGTATTTGGGGGAATCGCTGCTCAGCCCTTCTATGAGCGTTGCATATTGTTTGAGAACATCACCGTCAATGGTACGAGTGTCTGTTACGAGAATCGACTCAATGTACAACCAACCGCCCTGTGGGGATTGGTCTCGATCCTGGTACTTACGAGAACTCTCTCTTTATTTATGTTATATCTGGCGAGAGACAACGCGTGGTCAATAATCCCAGCTCGACTGCGGCGCACGCAACAGTTTTGACTCACAACTCTTCCTTGCAGAAATTATTAGGACAAGCAACGAGCGGATTAAAGAAATTGTTAAGTGGGTACACATTCACAATTGCACTCAATAAACATGGCAGCCTCAAAATCATCCCTGCTAATAATCCTTTGTCATTTTAACACCTTTTTTTGCATTTATTATCTGTGCGCAAAATACTGTTAGTACTGCTGCGCTACTTATACTTATTTTGCTAACACTTAGCATTTTGTTTTACTTTTTATTTAACTTTTACTGTTTTTGTTTATACGCAGTTTAGTTTACTTTTAAATTGCTTTATTATAAATAACCTAAATATATTAAATTAGCTTTTTATAATTAAAAAACTTGATTAACATACCTGTTTGCTTAATTAAAATATTCTTATTAATTTATAAAATTAAAAAAAGTATAAACTAGCAGTGGTTTGCCTTTTTCCCGCTTTTATTTTGCTTAAAAAGCTTTTTATATAAAAACAGCTATTTAAAATAGCCGACTTTAGCATTTATAAAAATATTATTTTAATAATTTGCGCCTAACTTAAAAAAATTAATTAAAACAAAAAAGTAAGCATTAATATGTTTTAAAATTTAGTTAGTTGCTTAAACAGTTTAATAAATAGCTATTAAAACAGTTAGCAGCTTAAATATGCTGCTAAAACAAAAAATATTATATTAATGCTTTTAAAACACTTAAATATAAAAATCTTTACTTTATTAAAAAGCGGATTATATGCGCTTATATAACTAATAAATATGCAGCCTACAAGCTTGTTAATATTAATATTAGCACTAGCAACAGCATTTATACTGCTTTTAAAGTATTAGCTTAAAAATAAAACAAACAAGTTAATATTGTAAGCTAAAATAGCAAACTAAAAAAATATGTTTTAGCTAAATAAAGCAGCTATTTTTATTATTTTTATTAAAGCTAGATTTATTGGCTTAAGCTTATTTTAAGCGTTAAAATTAGCAAAAAAAAATAATAACAAGCGCTTGCTTATTTAAACGTTATTAAAAATGCAAAATAAATATATAAATTAAACTTTATATGCAATAAAATATTTGCTTATAAAAGCATTATAAAACAAAAAGCTAAAATTAGCTAATATTTTAAACTGTTTTTATATAAAAACTAAATAAGCGCTAAAGTACACTATAATTAAAATATAAAATATGTTTAAATTAAAGCAAAACAAAATGTTTTGCATACTAAAAGCAAAAGCTTTAAAAATTTTAATTATTTAGTACAACTATATATTAGTACAAATATTGTTTAGCTTTTTTAATTATATAAAAAAAATAGTTATACTAATAAAAAGCGTTATTAAAAATAAAGTTATAATACAAACAAAAATAAAGCTAATAAATTATAAACGTTTTTAGTATAACTTGCTAAGCTTAAAAAAAAAATTTTAAATTATTTTTTTTATTAAGCTAACAATACGCTAGTTTTAAATTTTTAACATTAATAATAAAGCATATTATATATAAAAAAAACAGCTTATTAAAAAATATTATTTTAGCTGTTAAAGATATTATAACGTTAAAAAATATAACAAAATAGCAAAATGCGTTTAATGCAACAAACGTTTTAACAAACACTTTTTAAAACTATATATAGCTATAAAAAAATGTACTAACTGCTAAAGCTTTTTTTTTAGCAAATTATAAAAAATGCTTAATAATGCTGCATAAAAAAAACGGGCAAATTATACGCTTTAACAAAAAGCAACTTTAAGCTATTAGGCAAGTTAAAGCTAAAAAATATAAAAAAGTAAACAATTTAGCAAATATAAAAATAAATAAAGCAGCGGGCTTAGCAAAAATGCTGCAGCTTACTCTAAAAGCCTTTACTTTAAATATAACAACTATTGTAGCAATTATTGCTGCAATTATTATAACAATAAAAGCTATTACAATAACATTAGCTGCAGCAATAATAGTTGCTGCTATAAGCAGAAAAAAAAAAATAGCAAGTAAGGCATTCTCAAGCTTATACCTAACGCATACTCTAACAGCAGGCCTATTTTTATAAAGCAGCTCTATTAAAGCTACTATAAAGATTATAGCTATAAAAAAAAAACATACCAAAATAGCTATAACAGTGTTAGCTAAAAAAATAAATATAATTATTAAACTTAAGTACTAAACAGCAGCAAAAGCTAAAAATAGCTAAAACAAAACTTTTTTAAACATTAATTAATACTAAAAAGCTTAAAAAGAAAAAAAAGGTTTAAAAGCTAAAAAAATAAAAAGCTAAGCAAAAGCTTTAAAGGCTTAACAATTGCTTAAACAAACGTTAAAAAAATTTTTTTATTATATATTATATTGCTAACAAAATATTATAATTTAAAAGTAAACGTAATATACGTATAAAAGTTATAAACTAAATTTAGCACGCAGACTTAAAACTATTTTAGCTATAAATTTTTTGCTTTATTAAACAGCTAAAAAAAAAAAAGCATGCAGCTTAAAATTATTTTATATATATTAAAAAAAAAGAATATTTAGGTATAACAGCGCTAGCTATTATTAACGCAAAATATGCTATAGCTTAATATTAATAAATATATAACGCTAAATATATATTAAAAACTTAAAACAAACAGAATTATAAATTATATAACAGCGCTAAAACTTTTTAAAAAATGCGTTATAAAAAAAAATTTAAACGTTAAAAACTTTTTTTTTAAACTAAAAGTTAATAGCTAAAACTAAAAAGCAAATTTTGCTTGCTAAAACAAACAAAATAAAATAAGCTTTATTAATGTTTCCAGCTTAGCAACTTATTAATTTAAGCATATATTAAACTTAGTTTTTTTAAACGTTTTATTAATAAAAACAAAGGTTTTATATTTTTTAAATTATAAATTAAATTATTTTATACTGCTAACAATAATATTAGCTAAAAAAAATAGCTTTTTAAACATTTTTTAAATTAAAATAAACTTAAAGAACAAAAAGAAATTTGCTGCGTTAGTTAAGCTAAAAATAGCAACGCTATTAAATCTAAAAGCTTACGATTGTAATAAACATTTAAATAGCTATACTGCTAAGCTAACATAAGTTTTTAAAAAAGCTTTAAATGCAATAAAAAAAAAAATTAAAAATGGTAGCAAAGCTGCTAGCTAATAAAATAACAAGTATAAAAAGGTTTATAAAAACTATTGCGTAAAAAAAAACAAAAAGCTATTTGCTTACATTTAAATTTTAAAATATATAAAAAAGCATTAGCACTTTTTAATAGTAATATAAAAAGTTAAAAAAATATATTAAAAAAAGCTTATTAAAATAATTAATAATAACGCAGCTATTTATAAACTAGTTAATTAATACAACTAAAAACTTTAGCTTAACTTTTTTTTATTAAAAGTAAAAGATTAAATAATAAAAAATAAAGCAAAAAAAGCTAAAACGTTTTAAAAACAAATTTTTAACCGATTTATTAGTAATAATAATTTGTAAAAAAATTTATTTAAAAGTTAGGCAAAAGCAAAAACTTGCTTATTATAAAAAATATTATATATTATAAAAAAAGTAAAAGTATATATTATTAAAGTTTTTAGCACATTTTTAAAGCTAAAAAGTATAACAGTACATTTTTTAAAGGCATGCTAAAAACAAATTAAATATTATATTTATAAAATATATTAGCACTGCTTAAAAAAAAGCTACTTTTTTTAAGCATAATAAGTAGCCAAAATAGCAATAATTTTTAAAGTAGGCAAAAAAAACAAATTAACTTTATAGTTATAGCGGCCGATTGCGTTTTTTTTTGTTTTAAAAAAAGGGTTTAAAAGGCTAATTGCAAAAAGAATTGCCTAAATAGCACTAGGGCATAAAGTATTAAGCCTGCAGTATAGCAAAGCATTACTTAAAAAATTAATAATAAACTTAGTAGCAGCTTTTATATATAACGTTAAAGCAGCATTAAATATAAAACTAGTAATATTTATAATTATTTTTAATGTATTAAAAGTTTTTAATATATTGCTAAAGCAAAAGCTATTAGCAAAAATAAAAAAATAAAGCTAGCATTTAAAATGCTTTAAGCTTATCGATTTTTTTTTATTTAAAAAAAAGGTTAAGATCTAATTTAATAAATTAACTATATAATATTACAACGTAAAATGCAAAACTTTATAAAGCTTATTACTATTATTAGTGCTATATATATTATATTTAGCAAAGCTTTATAATTAAAATACTTAGCATAAGTTTAAATATATAAACAATATAAGTTTATATTAAGCTTTAAATTTTTTATAGCAAAACGTAAAGCTTTTAGCAAACAACGTTATATAGCTTTTAAATTAAAGTAAATAAAACAAAATCTAATTTGCATTAAAAAAATATAAGCTATTATATATTATAAAGTAATAAAACAAAATAAACTTTTTATTAAAAGTTTTAAGCAGACTTATAATATAACTAATATTAATATTAAAGCAAAGTGCTAAAGTTTTAGTGCTAAAATAGCTAGAAGTTTAGTTTAATAAAAAATTTATTTTTAAACGTTATATAAAAAAACAAATAAGCAAAACAATAAAGCTAACTAATTATATTTACAAGCTTATAAATATTAAGTACAAACTATTAACAAACATAATATAAAAAATAATAATAATATGTTTAATTTTAATAGCGCTTTATAAATATAAAGCGTAGTATAAAAAATATAAAAAACTAACAACAAACTAGGTATAAAAAAAGAAAGCTATAGTTAATGCAAAAATTAAACATTTTATAAAAAAGATTTATAAAATATTATTAACAAAAGTGTAAGCAGTATTATTTTGTTAAAAAATTATGTTTACGGCAGCTTTATTTAAAAATATAAAGCTGCTAATAATAAAACTTGCTTTAAAAAAAGCAAAATATTGTTTTACGTACAAATTGCGCACAATAAACAAGCTATACTTTTTAGCAAAAAAAGTTAATTTAAAAACTATTAAAAAAAAATGTAGCATAAAAATATTGTACAAAATAAAAACAAAAGTTTAAGCAGTAATAAAGTTGCTAGCACTAATTAAAAAGCTGCTTTTAGTTTTATTAAAATATAAATTAAAATTATATAACAATTTTATAAAAAGCGCTACAAAAGTAAAAGCAGCAAAGGCTTTTTAAAAGTAATATAAGTTATTATTACTAAAAAATATAGTAGTATTTTTAAACAGCTTATAAAAAAAGCGCAAAGTTAAATATAGCTATATAATTTATTAAAAAAAGCAAAAAATAGCATATAACGTTAAAAAGCTTTTAAAACTGTTTATTAACTTTAATAAAAAAGCAATAAAAGCTTAAAAAAGCTTAAAGCAAGTTTTAAGCATGTTTTTAAAACAGTTAGCAAAAAAAATTTAAATATGTTTAAACAATATTAAGGTTATATAATATTAACAAAAAAACGCAGCTTTATTAGCATAATAATTATATTTAAACTTTTAAACAGCAACAAAAACGTATAACGTATAAACAAAATAGTGCTTAAAATATTACAAAATAAAAAAAAATAAATAAGTAAACTATTTAGCAAAACAAAATATTAAAATAACGCTAAACAATAATTTTATGTTTATAGCATATAAAATTAAATTAAAAGCATAACGCTTTTTTAAAAACTTTTAAAAAACATATTAAAAAAATATGTATATAAAAAAGCTATTAAAACAATATATAAATTAAAGCTTAAATTATTTGCTAAAATGTTATTTTAAGCTTGCTATTTTTATATAAATAAAACTATATAAATAGCTAACAGCTTATATAAGGCATAAAGATTTTAATTAGTATTACAAACGCTTTAGTTATATAAAAGCTACTTTAAAATGCAAATATAAATACAAAAAAATACTAATATATTTTATATATTATAAAGCAGTAAAAAAACATTTTATAAAATAGCTAGCTAAACTAATAAAAAGATTACGTAAAGCGTATAAATAAAACAAATATTTATAAATTTTATATAAAAATCTAAAGCGTTTTAAAGGTTTTGTTATAACTACAGAAGTTTTTAAAAACTTATAATTTTTATATTAACGCAAAAAAAACAAAAAAGCAGCGTTAAAAAAAACAAAAAAAAGCATAAAGAAAACAAAAAAAAAGGTTACAAAAAAAGGCTATAAAGCTAAAAATTATAAAAATAATATAGATTTAGTTTTTAGTTAAACAGTTTTTATTTTTTTATTTTTATTTTTATTATTATCTATTTATTTAAAAAAAAAATATAAAAGCAAAAAAATTTTAAAAAGCGTTAAAAAAAGTATTAACTATAAAATAAACTTACTTTTTTTTGTTATATATAATAAGTATAAAACAAAAGCTATTTAAGTAGCAACAAAAAGTGTTTTAAAGATAATAAACATTAGCTTTGCTAAAACTAATATAAGCTAAGCACGCCTTTAAAATAAAGCAAAAAAGATTTAATAAAAATAGCTTTACGGCTGCTTTAGTACTAAATTAGTTAAATAAAAATGTATTTATTAAATAAATAATAGCTTTTAATACGTTTGCATGCCTTACAGAAAGCTTTGTAGATGATTGCCACGTGGTCTTTCCCCGGCGTTAAATATACCTACCTACCTACCTACCTTTGTCATCTTAACTTCCAACACCCTATTTTCTCGAAAACCCAGTTGCGCAGAAACAAGACTTGGAGCTTAGAAATATAAAATCGAAAAAAGGGGCCTGGCTTCCTCTAGCCGCAGGTTATCCTTTCATTCTAACTTTTATCCTTCCTATATTGACCATTCTTGGATTAGAGATATTATATCGAGTCTCAAATCGTAATAATGGCTTCACACTATGAGCTATCAACTCGTTACCTTACATCCAATACCTTAATACCTAACAAGCTTCACAGCATTGCTCATTACAACTACATTTAATAGTGTAGATTTCACGATACAATGCTTCTATCATATTCACACCCTTTCGAGAGAGAAAAAATCCACAATCGGCAATGATGATATCCGCCACGACCCAGGTACAGGGGGGTGATAAACATTCACTGTTACGTGAAGAGTCTAATCTATCACCAACTGATACGCGTGCTTATGTACACAACACCTTCTTTGTTCCAGCCTGGAAAGTGTGACAATATCCTCCTAAACCTCCTCGACGCTATTCCCCTCATAGCATTATATCAGGCATTGCAGAAACGACATTTCACCGCTGCTCTTTCAAATACAACTACTTTTACCGCGATGACGGCATGGAAGCTAAGTTGGACAGATAGCTTCGGCAATGATGGAGGCGCCTCAAAACTGCTAAACTCCATTGAACTTGACGAAACAACCGTTCCCGAGGGTGTCTAGGAAGATCTTGTCTTTCCAGATCTGGATCATATTAACCCGATGAATGATATCAATAAGCGCGAATTTGAGAAGGCAAATGTTACGACCTCTCCCTATCTCACTTTATAACAAGGGTTTCTATGTGAAGGCTTAGAATGTGGTTCAAATTGCAATAATTCTTCTAGGGTTGAGAGATTCCTTTAACAATTCCTCTCCGGAAATGGCTCTGAAATTATAGGTCTATATATCAACCTATATATACACAAAGAAGTCGGCATTCGGTGACGATAGTTGCCGACCAGACTTGCCCCTTCTAGACGCTCTTACAGCCGTACCCCCAGCACCGATACATTAAATGTTTCCTACATAAGGTCTAAGATTCCCGAGACTATCGGAGGCTAGTGTTAATTGCGTGTAACACACTTTCACACTACCCGTACTAAGACCAGAATTAATGTGCATTCCTGTACCTAAAGAAAACATGCGCCTCAAATTTCCGAGAGCATCTTTGATCCAGTTGCCAAAAGGCTGCTTAGTAGATTCGGACGTCGATCATAACTATCGTCCCCTAACGTACTCACCGGTTACTTATCATCCTCACGTTCCGCGGGCTGAAATAAATAATAGTGCGTATCGCTCTTGCCACAATCTGGCATTGAAATTAATTGTCCTTAAGCGTATCTTTCATAGGAAGTACTGGGGTTACTCTTGCTCAACGTACAGTCCATACGCCATGTCCGCAGTGTCTTGGAGAAGAAAGAGTACTTGATAGAGCACAGCGCATTAACAACTACCAAGTTGATCACCTATCGAAGACTATGACATAGGGAAACATTTCCTGTCATAGCAACTCTTCCGTTCAATATCAAGGAGACCACGAAATGCATTCAGTAGCCATAATAGTTGCACGTCTATCAAAATCTTATTTGCTGAATTGAATAGTAACCACACAACAAAAAGCGATGTTATGATACTTCAGTGTTGGCAGAAAATCCAAGAGGTACAGACAGACGTGAGACTGAGACCCGACACGGCAGCACGTATTGGCCGGAGTTCTTTGCTCATATCACCTCACATTAACGAATCAACCGCCGTGTACTTGGTAAAGCTAGCGGATCTCATTCCTTCAACTATCAAAAACGCACCAACTTAACGGTTATCTCTCTTTTCTAAGCCCACTCCCCGAACTATACGACATTGACGGTTTCTTCGACTACGTCATCAACGGCCTCGATAGAGCTCCGGCGAACAACTTGGTAGGCCCTGATAATATCCCAAATCTTATGAAAGCGGTAAATCGATTCTACAAACGATGCGCGGTTGAGGTGATGAACACGCCAATATTCCGCAACATCGTCCTTTCGGTCGCTTGTCTCCCCTAGTTGTATTTCTCAGCATTCAAGCCGAAATGAATTGCTTTACCCAACTACTTTTATAAAGCTTGAAATACCAAATGAGGATGGCCAATGCCGTCGACCTCTCATTCACTTCGATGTGTGGATATTTAATTGAAAACATGCATGAAGGTTTATACAAGTTTTAACAAGACGACATATTAGATCGATATAAACATCTGTCTTAGAGCCACCATAGACGCGGTTTAAGTTATTCGGTAGTGCCGTATATGGTAACCTCACAGGCAATGGATGTCGTTTTAATTTCGCCGTTAGACATTTGATTCTCGAACAAACCCATCAAGGTCGCCGATCCTCGGATAGAACCCTTCAGGACGCCGACGCCGCGGATATTCAATACAAGATCCCCGAGTAATGGAGGAATTGCCTAGATAGGTAGGGAGGGGTGAGTTTCACTAGATTTAGTTAACATGTACCAATGAATTCCTAAAAGACATTGATCCTACAAACCGAAGCTTAATGTACACTATAAACGCGTTAATGCTCACGTAAATCGCGTGATGCGTAGTCTCATTTCCGATGGTGCTACACTATCTTTCATACGGCTATCAGGTTAACCTTAGTCACAGTTCATTTATGCGCCAGCGCATTAATCTCACCATGATCCTTCGTTTTATAAGTAAGGGTCTCTCTAGGCCGGCACGCTTACTGCATGTCCAATGTACCCCTCCTTGCCCCAATGGTAAGTGCCGTAGCCAACCCCCTCTTGGACAGCTTGTGTTTCCTGCCCCTCGTTTTTTGTCAGCTGTGGATCTTGGGTGTTTCGCAGTAGTGCTGTGCTAATCATAGCATAGTGTAGACATTGTTGGGGCGCCTAACTATCCAAGGCGATTCAAGTACCCGATTTAGATAGATGCCGACTATACACACTGTGTATTATAGATACTGTAAAGTACTTTACCTCAACTAGTGTACTTTCTGCTTTAAACACGCTGTTAAGTCCACCTTAATTCTGCTGAAACTCCAACCAAACACAAATGCTAAACCTACTCGCAATATTGAACAGTGCTAACAGTACACTACGGTGGCATATGATGTGTTGTAAAGTGATGCTCAACCATCGATGCCGAGGCGGGACTACGTAAGAGGGTAGTTGCCAAATCAGGTTAACTCTCATCTCATTACT
Organism: Xylaria digitata; assembly: GCA_022495195.1. Classification (NCBI taxonomy): domain Eukaryota; kingdom Fungi; phylum Ascomycota; class Sordariomycetes; order Xylariales; family Xylariaceae; genus Xylaria; species Xylaria digitata. The sequence continues at coordinate 39,020 of MU377158.1, forward strand.
GCGTATACAGTTAGCAGTAGACTTTATAGATAACATTCGAAGGGTCTCCAACTTGTGATGTGGTGATGCCCTTGTCAACGCTAGGCTCTAGCCGCGTTCCTTGGTTCGTCTCCATCCTAATGCTGACTTACCATCAGTATTCTGGACACCATCATGCATGAGCGCTATTTTGGAATAAGCCCATAGGTGTAACTCGCTCGACCCTAGAGGACTTTATGCATACTTGCCAGCCGTGACAAATGGCGGTGTCGGTGGCACGACGATCAATCCTTCTTGGAGGACGCTTCAGTCTATATAAACCTATGATCCAAGCAGACGAGGAATAAGAAGAAGACCATTCTATCCCACAAGCTCATCACTCTTCACACACCTACTAGCTCTACTTTCACCAATCAGATATCTTCTTTCAAAATGACTCTCACTCGCATCTTCACCTTCGCCATCGCCGACGAGGCTGCTCAGGACTTCGCCGTCTCCACCTTCAACGGCTTCAAGGATACCTGCAAGAAGGTATGCCCCTCACCTTGCCTTCACTTTACCCTGCTTCACGATCCGTTAGCATCGAGCACCATGGACTTAGGCAATTACTGATAACTTGCGGTTTCACAGGACGGCGCTCCTTACATCGTCGCTACCCATGCCGCTAAGGTCAAGGTCCTCAAGGACACCTCCGGCGGCGCTGCCTGGACCGTCTACGCCTCCATCACCTTCCAGAACGAGGAGTAAGTTACAGGGCCCCCATCCGCGATTCAAATAGCATAATAGCTAATGATTTCCACTTCTAGCGATGCCAACTACTTCGCTCACGAGGACCCCGTAAACCAGGAGGTCAAGGCCAAGAACAAGGATTCGACTGCCAGCTTCTGCGTCATCCAGGGTTCTTTCAGCTAGATGCTTCGCTCACGAGCCGAGCGGACTGGGCCATGATGACTATTTACGAGCAATGAAATGATATCACGGTGCAATTTAGAAATGAAGAAAAAAGTATATAAACACCGCTATACTTCCTCCTTGAATATACAGTTGGACGGATCGCTATCTTCCCGGTGTGTCGCCTTCGTATTTATGTGTGCTCATGTTATAAAACAGCATTCCCGGTTTAAACCTTTTCATAATAGACAGCACTCTATATTATGTAGAAACGAGAGGATATAGTAACACGCCAATCTAACTTTTGTGCTTTTCGCTTCGAGGTCTTACTTGTACCTAGTAACGAAGTGTCTAATAGTATACACATGGCTGACATCTAAGCTACACCCGCTACTTTCTTCATCTCAGAACGCACTGTAACACATTACGCACGAGCATGTATCCCTACCGATTATGTCAGTTTTGAGGCTGTTTCTAGTTAAAAAAGGTAACCTATCGTGGTAAGATCCGACTAAAACGGAAGCCATACTTGTAGCTTAAAATTGAACATGAAGTTTACTATCTCCGATTTAAGAATAGTATTTACTTTGAGTCTAATTGCCATATCACCTATCTATGAGATTTCAGCCCGATGAGTGAGGTGCTCAAAAAGGGGGATAAAAAGTGAGATGAGTAACCCTGAAACCCTGTTCCTAGGTGAGCTACTCATAATCGCTCAACGGTATTACAGCTGTAAAACTTTATTGATGTGATATTTATTTCCTCTCTGCCTAATCCCCCTTCCCTTGACTCCACATTATTCGAACTTGGTGTATATGCTTTGTAAGGCCTTATAAAACGAATGATATAGCTCAAACTACGTAGGGATTATTACCTGGTTTGCTACTTAGCCCCGAAGGATAACGGATAATGAGAGTCTAACATTCAAATGAGATGGCCCAAGCAACTGGTATCATTGTGGCCTATCATGTGGTTATTCTTAAGATAGCAGGTCACAACAGCAGACCGCATGGTTTAAGCGTGTCGAGGTCTAGAACAACTATGGAAACAATATGGCTGCAACCTGTGACTTATTGCCCATGTTCAGGAAAAATACTCGTAATGGAGTATATCCAAGTATCGAATACGGTGACCTGCATTTTCAGGTTCGGATGGGATGTTTAAAGTATGTAAGCCGTCTAAGTTGCCATTCTACGCGTCATCTGGGAATGTGCTTGGAACCCTGCCGAGAGATGCAGTGATAAACTCTCACCTAAAAATGACATTTTGAGTCATGCAATCTGAAAGCACCAGCCTAACATAGTTAAGCGACTCTTCAAGCTTCGTCCGAATTGTCACCTGACAATAGCGTCATGGCCGGGACTCGTAGTCAGTGCTGACCACGGACTCTTCACGATGTCTACGCGGTGGGCGATTTCAATACTACTATACCCCAATATATTGCCCAGGGACCGGGCACGGGTGCCATTACCAATTGCTACATTCCAGGATACCTAGTCCACTAGATCCCCGAATCATGATTAATTCCGACCCCCCACTACGAACCAATCGACCGAACCCGGGTTGCGGGAGCAAAAGCAAATGCATATGCAATGGCCCAAACTTTCGGCATTCGTAATGTACCTTACATTAAACAACGCCATGCGTAATGTAGCACTCGGATAGGGCAAGCCTGTCGTTGACACGTGTTGGGTGAAATACGATATGTTGTGGAAATGAAGATATGCGGTGCAAGGACGGCATGTGAGCGGAGGTTCGGTGATTTCATCACGCAGCGCCGGCAGCAGGGACAAGGAGTTTTGCTCAGAGACAAAAAAACATAGAGAATAGAGAAACACACGATCATCAGGTCCTATCGTCGGGTGGGCACCTTGTTTCGCATCCAAATTCTTTCAATTCATCACAATGGTAACATCAGCATGTATATGAAGATCCCTATATCACAACAAATTAATGAGAGATGAAGGGTAGGCAATCAACACACGCGACGGCTTTCTCTTTATAATCGACAACCTATTAGCTATAATGACGAACCAAGCCATGCGATGGCTCGCTATAGCGGCTCTTTGCCAGCTCATCCGCCCAGCAGCAGCAGCGACCTTGACGGTAAATACGACTTGCAATACATACACCGGCATTGCCGGTACGGACGGAACTGCGCAATGGCTGGGTATTCGTTACGCGGCGCCGCCGGTTGGCGATCTGAGATTCAGGCCACCGAAAGACCCATCTTGTTCAGACGGCTTACAATTGCCTGGCAATACTGTGAGTGTTAATGAAAATGCGCATATTGAACATGAGCAAAGGAGTCGTGAAAGGGATCTGCTAATCACCCTACTTTATAGCATGGCAAACTTTGTCTCGCGACCAATGCGAACCCAGCGGACACCAGTACTTCCGAAGATTGTCTGTTCCTCGACCTATACACACCAGCCAACATCACAAGTCGTTCAAAACTTCCCGTGTTCTTCTTTATACAGGGAGGGGGCTTCAACTCACTTAGCAATCCAAACTACAATGGAAGGGGCTTGGTTAAGGCAAGCGGGTATAATACCATCGTCGTAACTCTCAACTATCGCGTCGGGCCCTATGGGTTCATCACCAACGGCGACAAGATTACGCCGAATATCGGGCTTCTCGATCAGAGGAAGGCGCTAGAATGGGTACACAATTATATATCGTATTTCGGCGGCAACCCTGGCCACGTTGTACTTGGCGGTGACTCAGCAGGCGCAGCTAGCATCAGTCTTCAGATGGCAGCATACGGCGGAAAGGACACAGATCTCTTCCACGCTGCGGCCGCCGAATCAGTTTCGTTTGCCACGGTACTAACAGTCAAAGAGTCCCAGTACCAATACGACAATTTCGCCATAGCGGCCGGGTGCGCCGGATCCGATTCACTCGCTTGCTTGCGAAACAAGACGGCGGCGGAGCTTCAAGCCGCGAACAAAGGGAGCCCGTATCCTGGCGCTCCTTCGTCACCCATATACCCGTGGAACCCCGTGATAGATGGTGACCTGATCCAAAATCTGACGTACGATGCATTCGCGGATGGCAACTTCGTCAAGATACCCCTGATTGTGGGCGATGATACGAATGAGGGTACCAGTACGCACGCATTTCCAAGTCTCCCTGCTTTCTATTTTAGTAACTTCGTACCTTCACATACCTCAGATACCCCTAGAATTGAGTCAAACTGTTACTAGAAGCGAAAAGTCCTAACACTTCGATATCTAGTCTTCACGCCACAGAGCACGTCGACGATAGGAGCCAGCGACACATTTCTGAAGACCCAATTCCCGTACCTCACCCTCGACCAGCTGAGTCGCATCAATTCTCTGTACCCGAACCCGAACAACGCGAGTTGTCCAAGCTCTGGCTGCTACTGGCGACAAGTGTCAGACGCTTACGGAGACATGCGATACACGTGTCCGGGGCTATTCATCTCATCGGCCATGACCGATTACGGAATGTCCAAATCGTACAGCTATCGGTACAACGTGGAAGATGCGACTCAGGTATCACAGGGCCTGGGAGTGCCGCACACGGTGGAGGTGAACGCCATTTTTGGGCCCGACAACGTGCCAGGCGCGCCGGCAAGCTATTTCCCGGGTGGCGCAAATGCAGCGGTCGTGCCCGTCATCCAGGCATACTGGACGAGCTTCATTCGCTCGTTTAACCCGAATAAATATAGGCTGAACGGGTCGGCGCATTGGGATGTCTGGAGCCCCGACTCGCAGGATCGTCTGTTGTTTCAGACAGGGGGGAAGACGAAGATGGAGACCGTCGACGACAAGATACAATCGAAGTGTAGCTATTTCCACTCGATTGGCGCAGCGGTTCGACAGTAATCCAGGCAGGTAATTAGTTAAGCAGTTAATTTTATTTCTTAATAATAGTCGCAGTGATACCCAACAGCCTCACTTCCCACCCTCCCATACTCACTGTAGAGCTATGCCCCTACGCTGCTGCGAGGCTTCGGTGTTGAGTGAATCGTGATTACGTCATTGAGAAGCTTATCTTCCCGACGTCTTATCGTGGCTTTCTTTAAGTTCTTACCTTCCTAGATCTTACGCTCCATTCTCTTGTACGATTCGTGATGTCGCGTCGGAAGGATTTCCTATGAAGAAAGAGTCTAGTGCACCAGAATGGAGAGGAGGAAAGTCGGACCACGTTACAGAATAACTCCACACTTCGGAGTTTTGACAACTGAGGCTCCAGCTTGCCAAGCCTGTGCCCTGTGCGCCCCGATGATGTCGAAGAGACAGACACAACACATGGCATGTGATCATTCACCTCCTCCAGGTCCTCTTCCCCCACCCCCAAAAAACGATCCCGAACTCGGACAAGTCCAACACGCATCCGCGAGATGTGACGAACTGTACCAAATCTCAAGCCTCCGACGGAACCTAGGTAGAGGCATCTCATTGGATTTTCGATACCTAGTTGACTCGTCACCGTTTATTCACGATGTAACGGTCGAGAGCGGTGTGCCAGTGTGTGCATGTAACAATGTGCGGGGGAGTCACAGACAACAGTATAATGTAAGCACTTGCAGGCGTGTCTGTCTGCTACCCGGCCCTCGCATCCCGGGTCTCTGGATACCCTCTACTACGTACCGCGTTGGCAATGCAGCCCGCGTTAAGGAACCATGTATGTGGTCAGCTGGCGGACGGCACTCGTCGCGTATTAATAGGTAGTTCGGGGAATACGATGGGTGCCCCTGCTGTAGGTTTTGGCGGTGGATACAGTTGGCCAAGATTCTAACCCATCTCGTATCCCATACTGTACGCTGGAGAGGGTAATGGCTGCAACGGCAAGATTATGCCTATGGCTTTCCCACTACTAGTATGTAAATATTACTTTTTGCAACTCTTGCCTCATACCAACGTCTGAATTGGCGATCTATACGACGCCGATTGTCTTAAAGCTCTTTGGATTTTTCGAGTCGACCCTACTCGAATCGGAATCCTCTCAAGGAAAATTGACGCAACCCGCGATACTCTAATTGGGGCTGTAATATCGTAAATCATCGACATCGGTTATGTAGGCTAACTAGCAATAGCAATTGAGTTTAGACACTCAAGAAAATTAGCAAAGGCTTCAAACATAAAACAAGTTTTTTATACGCGATGATAAGCCATAGATTGGGCCACCGTAGAGCTTGCTAAGAAGCTCCGTTCGAATTTCGTTGCTTGTGTCGCTTTACCAATAACATACTATGAAACCGGCTTGGCATACTGAATTGCGCGTGTATCTACAGATGGAAAGTGACACTCATCTTAACTAGTTAGAACAATATTATTCTTCCCAACCCGTCCAAGTCTAGTCACCTAGGCAACATTGAGACTTTCCTGGCCCGATATGCTAGAACCCGCGAATTCAGTTCGAAACCGTGGGACCCCGACGGAGCAAAATGAGAATCGGGACGAACCCGAGCCCAAACCCAAACCCAAACCCGGGATTTCTAGACCGGTGCGTGGATCCAGAGTACCGGTATGCACCTGCGCCGAGGACAGCTATTTATAGGTCTTGAATATTCTCCTGAAAATGCTTGGCATACCGGACAAGACAATCTTCAAGCAATTTGTATTCCAAGCAATTTCTAAGTGAATCTTTGCAGACATTTCAAGAGTCCAGCCGCCCAGAGCATCGATCTTGCCTATCACTGTTGAATAACGCGTAGGTTATTTCCCCGTCTTTAAATTAGAATGGTTCGCCTAAGCCCATCTGTCTATAAGTCAGGATCTCGTTCGCATGAAGACTGAGCGGTAGTATGATATCGAGAAACGGTCTTTATTCTATCTCATTCTAAATATATGTGAAAAGATAGCATGCCATAATACTTCCAACATATCCATATAAGTGTGTATAAAACATATCCTTTCCAAGTGTAATTAGGAGCGATTGACGAAGAGAATTCCCGATGTGATGAATGCCGATGAGATCACCTCACAACGTTGCCCATCCGAGTCGTAAAAATCCGAAATTGATATTGATTGCAAGTAAGGCGTTGAAAGCATGCCGCATTCTCATATCCTCGAAGGGCCTCCTTATTCAACTCTGCAGGTGATGGCCTGAACAACGACGTTGTTGGTGGACAGGTGAAGGGGCTTGTCAAGACCGAACCATTCGTCGCTGTAGAAAGTACCGTCGGGCTTGTAGGCAAAGCAGAAGTAGGTGTACTCAGGTCCGATTTGGTAAAGAGACGAAACCTGGTTTAGGACCTCAGCATTGGCGTAGTCGTTCTCGGGAGACACCTCGATGGTAGTGTTTTGGTAGGCATTGCCGAGGGACTTCTCAACGACGATGATGGCGGGATCGAACGCCGCGGAGGCCAGAGAGGCTGCGGAAAGGAGAGTCAAAGCTGCAGCGCGCATGTTGGGCAATCTGGGGCGGTTGCTTGTAGATGAGATAGACGTGTGTTTGAGAATGGTAAGAGGTAGTAGGAATTGAGATTGTTGTGGTTGTTGATGCTGTTTTAGAACCCTCTTTGTTGATGGAATTGAAGCTGATTTATACTTGTCTTGTTCAGTATTCACTCTCGATGAAGATCACATTTTTTTGAAGTACTGTTAACCCATTTTCGACGCCATCCTTGACCGGTTGCTACGTTACCGTTACCAAAGTTCCTATCCCATCTCATTGAACACGAGAAATGACCTTTGAAGCCCATCTTGGCTCGAGGCGCGGTATTACAGACATGCCGTAATCACCTAAGGTCGGTAATGATCTGTATTCTAGGATCAATGCTTACCGGCCGTCGGCTGAGTAGCGGTCGCATTGGCTGAAACCCCTAACTGAATTCTCCAGGGGATAATTATCTAGGTCGTCAACACACCGCCGGTCGGTGGCGTTTCTCTAATTGCTATAATATTTTGAATCATTATGATCCAGTGAGGATATATAAAATAGTGAGCCCATTCATCAGCTTACGATGAAAGAGCTCACGAATGTCGATCTTAAGCGTTTCCGATTACAACTTTCGAGGGAATTTGGTGTGAAAATCACATGCCAAGCCGGTCGCCCAAGTGTATAGGCTTCTATACGCTATAATGCTCTCTCGAACGTCCGCCAAGAAAAAACAGTCACCAAATCAAACAACCTCAAGTTCAGAAAAAGCATATACATAAAGTAGTAATAGAAAAAGCAAAGAAAGCTCTATTAACCGCACTTACCAATAATATCTACTGTAGCACGATAAGCCTGGGTATGCCTACCTGGTAGTCTATGATCACATAAGTAGTATTCGCGATTGGGCCACAAGAATGAATCTACTAACAGAGAGTTTCGATCGTTATGTTTAACAATAAGAGCTTGCAGTAAAAGCACGTCGATGTAATCACAGTCATCCTACAACATTACTAAGATTGAGTATACCAATGATTATAGTGATCGTCGCGCTAAAGACGCGTCCGCCAACTTCATTCGAGGCCTAGTCTCAGCCCTAGCGTTGTATTTGAGTATCTATACCGCAGTAACACCGTCGGGGCAGTGACGGCGTCAAGCGAATGCCGAAAGCAACCTCAGAGTTCCCAAAATGCCCTTTGTTGCGACTTTTCGCGGCGCTTAAACCAGAAGGTCGCGCTTAAGCTAAGCTGAGCTGAGTCTTTGAAGCAATTCCTATAGGTCATGCTGCATGTGGGGGATGCATTCCACGTCCTAAAAGACATCAAGCTCCTACCTATATCCCATCTATATTTCGTCCTGTGTACCAGATTCAATGGTTAATGATATCAACGGTCTCGACAATGATACTATATGTTAGCTCCAATAGAGACCGTTTACGAGCCTGCCATGCCGTCGGACATAGAATCTCAGGTGTATGAAATCCGGGCCAGTCATTGTGGTGCTCCACGTCATAGCTCGCAAGCAGTCGTTCAATCCTTCGAACTATATACTTTATATAGAAACGCTGTATATTAGCTTAACATGTATTCAAGGCTACTCTTGTTCAAATTCTGTGAGGTCAGAATTCTAGAAGAACCCAGATGGGTAACCTGGAAAAGAGAACACAAACTTCATATTTGGATGCTCAGATTTCGAGTCCTGGATACTCCTATACCAACTACTCGTGAAATGTATGTAGAGTTTTCAACTGTAGTTTTTGTTACAAGTGGCAATCCATTCACATAGTGATCAATCTTTCTTTATCATAGTACCGTCTCGAAGTGTCTGACAAATAGCTCCGATTACATTCAATTCATCACAACTAAACACCGAACCTCGATGCTTTCGCGAGGACATGCCTCGTCCACCTCCTCAGCCAGTCGAAAAGACCCATGTGCACACTGAGCATATCTAAGTCCACCAGAAGCAACACTCTCCAAACTCTGCTCCTCGCTGTCAAAGCACTGGATGAAGAACACATCCTCCGGTTTCATGTCACTCCAATACCAAAACCTCTGTCCGTCTCTGTATCTGGCTACATATGTTTCCCCGACGTAATCCGAAGAGACTTGGCGAACCGGGACTAGGTCATCAGCTTGAAGGGATCGGAACCCGGCAACGGTGATCGGGTAGTCCTTCACAGGTCGAAAGATGGGCTTCCAGACATTGATGATTCGAAAATGTGCTTTGCCATTCTCGATAGCGGCAACATCCTCGGCCGGTAGGTGCCTACGAGCACGCATGAACGCGCCCTTCGGGGATTGGTCGACGTGTATCTTGTGCACCTGGCGATCCGGGGTCTTCGTCACAGAGGCCTTGCGCATAGTATAGTTGAATATCGTGACGCTCACCGCACGGGGTACCTTCTGGAGAATGAGGTTGTTTACCCACGGCAGGTACCTCGCGCTGATCTCCATTGGCTTGGTAAAGTCGATGTTCAGACCAAAAACTCCTGGAAGCACGGTAAATGAATGCTCATCCAATGTGAAGCTCTCCTCGCGACCCCTAATGTCCATGATCAAAACGCTCTCTTCTCTATGAGGATAGTTCCGCCTACCCGATTCTTCGCTAGTTCCCTCAATGTACTCGGGGTCGCTGCCGTCTGGCGGCGGACTGTAGAAGCATAATGTGCGACGGAGTGTAGTATCTTCTGGTGGTTGAGTTGATTCAATCATAGTATGTTTTAGATATTGAACGGAGACTACTACTTAACTGATTCCTCGTGCTTTGGTTTTCGCAGTGTATGTACGGTAACACTATCTCCTCAACCCAATTCGGCATCAAACTCAGATATGACAGAGGAAGAGGAGTGGCCGCCGTTTCCTAGGGCAGCTAGGGGGCTTTATGATAGACGCTAGGCGAAGGCCGCGTACCCTTCATACTCATGATCCCTATTGTATCAGGGCGATTACCGCTTCGACCTGCAGTGTTTTTAGTGTTTGCCTGTGACAACCTGACTCAATTGCGCCACTTCTGCCCAGATTATCTTATGCTGTGCTACTGAGCGCTTCAATACGTAGAGGGTTGTGGGTATCACATCTCTCTTTGCGTCACATGCCCTAGGATCTGTACGTCTCAAAGGAGTGCATAGCTCATCGAGAGCCATAGGATATTCGAAATCATATGAGTGGTTTTGTGCTATCTAACTATATATTTGCTCGCTATCGGTGGTACTATACAGAATAGAAAGAAACTTCTTATAGGCAATCTGAGGATAACAGTTGCCGATATTAGTAATAGAAGCTTATTCGATTGTTCAAGTATAATAGAAAAACCAGAAAGAAACGACATCGCAGAAACTTTGAATCATGAGCACCACACAAGGCATCCATCCACCCAAAAAATCGCAAGGCGAGGGCTATGATAAAACGCTGGTGAGGTTAACAATAATAGCGGTATAAAGTTAGGCGCCGCCAGGGTATTCCTTTTGATAGAACATTTCTGAATGTGCCTCTAGTACTCCCAGACGCGAAAAAGGATCAGTACCATTCCAACTCTCCCTGAAGCCGGGTATGTAATCAGGGTGATCCCTTGGTAGGGTGTTGTTCTCTTTCTTCGGGAGGCCATACTGCTCGAGCGCGAAGCTAGCTGCCACTGTACCACGAAAACAAGAGTATCTTGGATCACGGCTTTCCACGAAGGCGACCATGAAAGCTCCTATGAAAGCACTTCCCGCGCCTGTGACATTTTTGACCTCGGGGCGTCTGTGATCATAAAACGTCCCTACCCACCCCTTCTCTTGTTCGTTTTTCATGTAAAAGCAACCGTATTTGCCACAGCGAACGGCTATGAGACCGTCTCTCCCGGGGCCAATGCCGGATTGAATGAATTTAAGCGCTTGTTTTTCGATAAACCGGTGTGAAAACCTTTCAGGCTCCTTTTCACTGCCGACAGTAAGGCCAACCAGCTCGTGGTGGTTCGGTGAGAAAACATCCACGTAACGCATGACATCAAGGTATTCCTATTCAAAAACATGGAGTCGGTGAGTAGTCCTAGTGTCAAAAACTACCGAGGGTGTCGCAAGCTTGCAGGAGTGACAGGATCAGAGAACCTCTCCCTCAATTAGGCGCCCATTCTCCCGAGACATGCTAGAAGTGTATTACAAGGGGTTCTAGTGTACTAACCTTGAAATATTTCTTCTCGCAAAGAGCAGTAACCGGCTCCTACACGATCATTGGCCGCCGCAAGTTCTATCCCGGCACCGCTCGTAGGCGCTGTAGGAGTGTTATATTCCCCGGTATTTCTTTAGGGGGGCATACGAAGTGAAACGATTTAGACACCAGGAGGACTAGTATAGTTCGGGCGTTAGAAATCATCTCTTATGATAAAGGCTGGATTCGTTCTTGGAGAAATCCGGGGGATGTAGGAGCATTTAGGATATGGAAAGCGCGCTAGAAAAAGAAATAATTGAAGACTCAGAAATACATACTCGACTTATTTAGGTCAATCACCGCAGGACGTAAGAGATCTTCCGAAAAATATGAAGATCTTTCGCCATGTCTATAATCCAGGATAGCTCTAGCACAGGGCAGGGCTGAAAAAGAACGCCTAACAAGCGCCATGCCCCAGGATTCCAGCGTTCGGTCTAACGATCCGGGAACGTCGTTTCTAGTGAAGATGATACAGCCAACGTCGATTAAGTCATTCCCTGGTTTGAAAAGCCGGGCGCCGAAGGTAGCTAAATTCGAGAAGAGCTGAGTAACTATGACATGAAAAATAGCGGGTTGTGCTCGTACCCCAAAGGCCAGCTCCTCCCAAGACATTACGTTGCACCTCGCAACCCGGGCAATGAATTTCCTGCAAATGGAACATGCCCAATGAGACAAAAGTAGGCTGCTGTGAAAATGGTTGTGGAAATGACTGTGGCAATGACTGTGGCAATGGTTGTGGCAATGGTTGTGGCTCCGAGTCCCGTGTCGGACGACGACGCAGAACCTTGTTTTTGAGAGAACTAGCTTTTTGACCCATGATAGCGTATCGGGATATAGGTTTCTAGTCGTGATAAATATAAGGCAAAATTCATCAAAGTGGATAGAAAGGAACTGAATGGTCGGTATTGGTAAGTTTCTAGAGCTACGAAGAGCCAGAAGAATCATGCGTTGAACGAGTCGAGCTCTACTCCTCCATCCCGCCCGCAATTGCTTGAAATAACCTCGTCATTCGTAGCTGCATGGTAAAACTTGTTCGATTAAAAAGGCGAGAAACAGCCGTCATCGGTATGAGCGAACGAAGCTCCGGAAGTAGTAGTAGGGACTCAGCTTATAGTACTATAGCAATAGCCTTAAGATAGGTCTGTCACATATACCTTCCCGCGCAGTTGTCATATAAACCTTATTTATTAATGTGGCAAGATTGATACGGCTATACAGACGTGAACCGGCCGACGAGGGTCTTGAATTTTCACGGCCACGGGTTTCACGAAGTCTTAATGGTGAGTTGAAAGCCTAAGTACTTTGAATATATATATATATATAACGAATTTAAGTGTGCACACGCATGTATTCTCTACTTGCCGATTTTCAACTCTTGAGAAAACCTAGCAGTGCTGTACCCCTACCACCAAGTTACAGAAAGACAGACGAGCGTGTTAATTGAAGATCGGGATAGTTCCACAACGAGTATAGTATTAACAGAGTGGGCCAGACATTGTCTGATATATTACTTGAGGTGGTTTTCTAATGCATCAGACAAGAGAGCCAAGTTTTTTTTTTTTTCGAAAGAGCTGTGTGATGGATGCGAATCGATGAATGTTCACGATAGCGACTTGCCATGTATTTATTCATTACTCATTACCTATATACTAGACGGCCTACGTGATTACCTACGCCGGCGGAATCGGCTGCCAAACCCAGGCCCACCCTTGGATCCAGTATTTCTTAACTTTAGGCGTTTGAAGTTCGCATGTGCCAGCTCGTTGACTTTTCTAGCAACCTTGTGTACCTTGCCCTCCTTCCTCTCCGTGCTAGCTGTCTTCTTTGGTTCCTTCTTTTCTGTAGCCTCGTCCTCCGCATCTGAAGCATTGAAATCTGAATCTGAATCGATTTCCGGTGGGCCATTTATAGGCTTATTCGGATCGAATTGCGTTTCGAGGACGACCTCTTCGTCATGACCGTCTTCTCTGGCCTTGCTCTTAGCGTCATCTTCTGTCAGGGTCTGTGGTCGTTTGGTTCTCGTAGGCCTCATGTTGACTCGCCGAGTTGTTCTCTTTTGGCCTTTCTTCTTGAATACTCTTAAGGGTTGGCCATCGCGTCCCTTCACTTCCTCCGTCGGGCTATCATATAGAGCTTCGTCGTCAAATCCTCCCAGAAGCTGAGGTGCCTGACTATCCGGCTCTAAAATATCTGCTGGCGGTTTCGATGCCGATAGCGCAGGTCTTACGACGCTAGACTGGTTCGCCTCGTTCTCTATTTCATGTAGGATGTCTAAATCCTCATCAAGCCTCTCCTCTTCTAGTCTTCTCAGACCCGCAACCACACTGCTGAGGCTCCGACCAAGAGGTTTCCGAGGAAGTCGCAAGGGTGCAGGGGGTGACATGTATTGCCCATCTTCGTCAGTGGTCGGCATCGGTGCTCTCCTCAAGAAGGAAGGTGTGGCTAGATGAAGCTTTGAGACGGAACTGGGTGTTCTCGCTCCCAAATGGTTGTCTCCTCTTCGTTTGCTTGGTGTCATGAAGGTATTGAGCATATTGCGCTTAGATGATGACATGGGCGTCCTTCCAAGTTTGGAGTCTTCCATCTCGCTAGCCGATCGCTTGCTAGGGGTGACTTGTATGTTGAGGTTCTTCCCTGCTAGATCGCCCTGGGGGGGTTCGTTCTCATTGTTTTCCTCGAGAAGATCAAATATACCTAGGATTCGCCCATTCTTCTGTGGTGTTGGCCCAATCGAAGTGGGCATCGCGGGGCTAAAGAGGGTCCGAGAGGAAGGAGTCTGGAAGATGCCATCTTCAACATCGACGGTACGGACTTTTGATGGCGTCTGCGTAAACTTGGGACGTTTCGAAGGAGTATGCGATAGATGTTGATCGTTCTCAGATGCGTGTTTCCGAGGTCGAGGCGGGGTTGCGGGTTGTTTTCCGGCGAGGACATCCCGGATGTGGTTGTATTTTTTATATTTAGAAGCTAACGTTGGTTGAGATGGACAAGTCAGTTTCCCAAGCACCTACTATAAAATATAAAATACGACAAAGTAAACGAATCGTATGAACAATTGATCATACATACCTATACTAGGATTGTTCTTGATATCCCGATTGCCGGGTTTCTTGCCTCCATTGCGACTTGCCCAATCGGCCTCGAATTGCTTCAGCTCAGTACGCAACTGTGATGACTTCGCCTCGTATCTCCGTCGCGCCTCTTCGTCCATAGGTAGCTCCATATTGTGTATATATAAAAGAACAAATGATCAAATTAATAAGCAAATAATTGGGCGGTACAAGTAATATCGTAGCTCATACCAAAGGAGATGCAAATGCGCTCGCTCATCTAAAATAAAGAGGTGTGTTGGTGGGTGAGTGAATGGCTTGTGGGGATTCCCATTAAGAAGAACGCGTGGTTCAATGGCGCGACAGCTTTCTAAATCGGTTACGCGACGCGACTTGTCGCTTATAGGTACCTCCCTACTATGCGCCTCTACGCCCCACCGTAAACATGTATAGTACCGATAGTAGATGGTGGGGCGGCCGTTTTAATGGATGGCTAGTGAGGTACAGTACCTAACCCGGGTACATAGTGTACCTACACTAGGCGTACTGCCATCTTTCCCTCACTCGTTGCCCCTTTTCGAGTACAATGCTTCAGATCCTACACTCCAGCATCTCCAACATCCTCGATATCGATATCAGGTAATTCACTTTCGTCGCCCTATGGACCCCGAGGGCGCTTCGGATGATCTGCAAATCGAAGTCCTTGAGAGCACACTCGCAGAGGTTGCGGCAAGGAGCAAACCAGCCAACGAAGGACAGTCGAGTGAACCATATTGCGTCATCTGTCTCGATAGCATCACTGAAGCTTGCGAGGCGAGGCCCTGCAGGCATCGGAATTTTGACTACTTGTGTCTATTGAACTGGCTTGAACGCGCATCTAAATGTCCTCTATGCAAAAGCAATATTCACGAAGTAGTGCACGGCTTTGGGTACCATGGTCTCGGAACAAGTCGTGTGTACCTAGTGCCCCAGGTTACGGTGACGAGTGACGCCACTCGGAATGAGCAACCCCACGCCCAGCCGTATCGGCCACGATTAGCAGGTGAACGGCTGAGTAGGCGTCGGAATGTGGATTTTCGGCGTCGACCAGTGGCACCGGATGAAGCCATTCTTCGTCGCCAGCAAATTTACCGGAACCGCCTCTACTCCTTACATGTAGGGTCCAATACTAGGTCTCGTTACAGAGATATAACGCCTGCTTTGTTTGAACTAGAGCCAGAACTCGTCTCACGCGCACGGGCCTGGCTCAGGCGCGAATTGCAAGTTTTCGAGTTTCTCCGTACCCCAAGCAGTTCCCAGAGCAGTGACGATGTCGTAACAAGGCGACGTGCGAACAACGCCGAATTCCTGCTAGAATATATCATCGCAATTCTAAAAACGGTAGATATTCAAGGGAGTCAAGGCGCGGCAGAAGATATGCTCTCGGAGTTCCTTGGCCGCGAAAATACAAAATTACTTCTTCATGAACTACGAAATTTTCTACGGAGTCCTTGGTCAATAGAAGCATGGGACCGTGAGGTTCAGTATCCGTCCTCAACCGTGGAGCGATTCAAAGGCGAAGATAGAGATACCGAGCACCCGCATAGTTCTTCGGTAGCCGGGCCTGTACGCAGCCGCAGCAGGCTAGCCCGGGGACGAGTGAGAGGTGATTGCTACCGCCCGTCATATTCCAGAACTCCATATTACCGCCCCAACGTGCCTCATCGGAGGAATCCAGGCTGAACAGGGGTATACGGTCCGTAAACTATGAACGCTGGTATCCCAAATATTTTCCCGCTGAAATGTCTCCTTAATATATCAAACTTTGAAATCCCAAGGGAAGTAGTCTGTCGCATGTCTTTATGAAAGACAAAGCACTAGGAAAGTGCACACAGCACTGGTTTGCGCTCTCATAGGCACGCTTCGTTACCGATTTCGAGCATCAAAAAGTTGGCAAAAAGCTCAAGTCCTATGCTCTCTCAGAACTGTACTTGTCGAAGTCAGCCATCGGCTTACCTACTCCGCCAGTTCTTATAGTGAGAGTGTAGAAAGAATTGCTGGCCCTCAACTGTCCCCAATTAGGCGTAGAATCCGCGCGCGTCGTTAAGGAGAGAACCCGAGAGTGCAACAGATGCCGACAACAGAACTTTTGTATTTGCCTTGGTATTTTAGCCACTATCAACGTGAATAATACCCCTAAGCCGCGGATAGAGTCAGTGGCACTGACTGAACAGTTAAAACATGCGTGCCGTGGTCTTAATACTAAGTACATACCTAGGGTATCGATGATCATAACATGACATCTACTAGCAACGATCTCAACCAGCTAAGATGAGCCAGGTCACACACGATCACCATCCTCAAGCCGAGCCATTTTGTCATTACGCTACCCAGCACTAGTTCTTAAAATAGAGTCACTTGGCTCAGGGCACATATTTTGCTCCCCGGCTCAACAGTGACTTAATACCTCGCACCATTATCATCTTCATTTATCAGAGAAAGTTAAGGCTATCATAATTCCGAGAAAGTACACGCACGCCAACAACACCGTCCTCTACTTAGCACGTGACATAGCGATCGATTGATCCGGGGTAGTCTAACGGGGCCTTCTCCTTTTCCCGAGAAGGCCTAATCTGGATAAATACACGAGAGTTTCCACAGTCCATGTCCTGGCCCCTAGCTATTGGATATCAATATTTGTGAGCCATAGCTTCAACCACCCGTTCATCACCAAGCCGGCCAGGTGACTATGGCAAAGCCATCCATGCCGCATCGGCAGTTGACGCCCGTGGCCTTGCAGGCTACCAGTCACGGCGTAGTTCCAGATAAAACTGCAATACATACCTACGACAAAAAGAATTGGCCCTCCTTCTTATGCTACCTTGAGAACCAGCATTTCATTGCCTCTAGTTCTAAGCGCCCCTTCCCTTGCCGGTCAGTCATACCAACAGACTAATCTAAGCCACGATGTATTGGCGCTCCCTCTTCGCGGTTGCGGCCATCGCGCCCGCCGTAGACGCTGCCGCGACTCTTCGCTTCTCGTGCTCACAGCTTGTTGTCGACCGACTTGATCCGTGAGTCAAACTTTTATTCCTGGTGGTGCTGAGATTGCAAGTCTAAAGAATTATTAACAGTCTCGTTAATCCCGGCGCACTACCCTCCCCTCACCTTCACCAAATCGTCGGAGGTAATGCCTTCAATGCCACGATGGATCCAGCCGCACATGATATACCGTCGACAGCGACATGCACTTCTTGTACACCAGGTAAGAACGCTTGGTCTTTTCGCCCCTTTCAACATGCCTCGGGAGCATAAACTGCTTGCCTAATATGGAATTTTCTACTCCTCTTAATCCTATAGCCCATTCCACTTCTTTTATCACAATTGCAATTGCTGATTCCAGATTCTTGAATAGTCGAGGATTTCTCAAACTATTGGACGGCGACATTATTCTTCCGGTATGTGGTGCGAGTGCATATCCGACGACGTTCAGCCCTTGGAGTTATGCCTACTAACCTGCTCAATTAGCGCACGGAACGGGACACTTCACCGCGTTAACACATTTGGTAATGAGCTCGGCTTTACCGGAGCTGCCGGAGGTCAAACTGTCTACTACCTGTCGTCAGGTTAGCATTCTAATGTTTATTTGTTCCCTTGCCCCGAACCCCTGAAGTGACAATTACTAACCCTAGTTTATGAGTAGGTAAGGTAACGGCTTTCAAGCCCGGCTTCAGGATGACTGTTGGAGATCCTACCTTCCGCTCAGCAGCGCAACTGCAAGCGAAGTACAAGTATATGGATTTCACGTGCTTGCAAAGCCCCATGACAAGAGGCGGTCAGACATTAAACTTTCCCACCGGACCAGTTAGTCCCCTGGAGTCATTATCTCCCCCTTTGGCAGGTTTCGAGCCTCATTGCTCCTGCATGCTCCCGAAACATGACCTGAAATCTTACTCTTTTCAGTAATTACTAACTCCAGAGTGTAAAGTGTAAATCCGGCATCATGATAAGTATCCGTTTCCCCACGTGCTGGGATGGCAAAAATACAGATAGCCCAGATCACCAAAGTCACGTCGCCTACCCAAATGGCAATGCCTGCCCTGCTAGCCATCCCGTCACCGTCCCTCAGGTATTCTACGAGACGTAAGCCCCACCTTGCCCACCTTACGATAACTATTGCTAACCTCAGCCCCAAAGCTACTGGGACACCCGCCCATTCAACAACCAGGCCGACTGGCCAACCGACGGCTCTCAGCCTTTCGTATGGTCATTCGGCGACAAATTAGGGTACGGAATACATGGTGACTATGTGTTCGGGTGGCGAGGCGATGCGTTGCAGCGTGCAATGGACCAGAATTGCAATAGTGACCTGTTTCAAAACAAGATCAACTGCAACACGCTGAAGACGCAATCATTGGCCGATGCCAATAAGTGCACAATCTCCAGGAAGGTTAGCGAGAATCTAGACGGCTGGCTCACTACCCTCCCAGGTGACATGCCCATTAATTGATCCTAGGGCTTGTGTGCGTAACTTGTTTTTGCATGCGGCTGCCTGAGTGAGACACTCTGCCTAGTATAGTCTACCCTCGTTCACGTTTGGTTCAATTTACAGTATTAGACACCAAGATCAATCATAAAAATATCTTTCTGTTGGCAATGGCCATTATGTAGATGAATGGCACTGTATAGCCTATAGAGACTAGGACCATTGACCCATTGTGGGCGCAGCCCACAATGGGAACTGGTTGCTAGGGTTAGGGTGGGTCCCGTACTGCGCACACCTACTTTTGGTAAGCAAAATACTTTTATTTTCCGAACCTACTACTTTTTTTTTATAGTTAACTACGCAGATTAAAAAATACAGTATTATTTTACTAATATTATAGTAATTAGTTTTATATAGTAGCTAACAAGTTGTTAAAATTAATTTATATTTAAAAAACATTTTTAATTAAACTAATTATTTATATAGTTTATAAGTTGTTTAACATTTAAATGTTTTAAATTAATATAAGTATATACTGTTAATTAAATAAAAAGCTATTGCAATAAACTGTTAGCAAAATATAATAAGCTATTTATTTAAAAAAATTATACGTTTAAATTATTTTTTAAGCAAAATGTTTTAAAACTAAGTTAATATTTAGTTAGCACTAAAAGCTAAAAAAAAAAATTTAGCTTGTTTATAAAAAGCTGCAAACTAAAGTTAAAAAAAACTTAATTACAAAGTTTTTTAAAAAAAAAATATAAAACTTAATTATGCAATTAAAATGTTTAACTTGCAAAAACAGTATAAAAAAGCTATTGCTGCTTTAAAAGCTAAGCATTAATTATAGCTTAACTGCTATAAAAAGCAAATAATAGCTTATTTCGAAAAGATTTTTAAAACAAAAATAGTTATGCTTTTATTAAAAAATAACGCAACTACTGCTTTTTTGTTACGTTTTTTATTGCAAAAATTATAAAAGCAGTTAATTAGCATAAAAAGCAATATTATAATTATATATCGCAAGCTTTTTTTTTTGTTAAAAACGTTTTTTAATTTTAATTATATTATAAAAAGCAACATTTTAAAAAAAGTTTTGTACAAAATTAAAAACGCTTTTTTAAACGCAAAAAAAAGCGAAAAGTTGTTTATTAGCTTTAAATTAAGCTATAATAATAATAATAATGCTTATTAGTTTATTAAAAAAAATACTAATTATAAAAAGCATAAAAAGATTAATTAATTAATTACGATTTTAAAGTTTAGCTTTAAGCTTTTAAACTTATTTAACTTGTTTAATTTTAGTTTTAACAGCAATATTAAACGTTAAATTTAAAAAATAAAAAAAAAGCTTTATGCTTTTAAAAAAAAACGCAACAGTAAAAAGTTTAAAAAGGCTTAGCTTATTATAAAACTTAAATAATAACAATTAAAGTTTTTTTTTAATAAGCAGAACTATTTTTTAAATCTAAAAAATTAGCTAATATATTAGCAAAATTTAAACTTATTTTTAAAAGTAATAAGTTATACTATTAACTTATTTATTAACAATTATAATAAACTTATGTTAGCATAAGTAGTTATTAACACTTATAAAGCTGCACTTTTTAATTTAGTAAAAAGTGTTAAAAAAAGCAGCAAAATGCTAAAAATTTTTAGCATTACATACAGTACAAATAGCTAAATTTACTAAAAAAATTTGTAAAATGATTTTATTAATTATAAATATAATAACAAAAACTTTATTATGTTTATATTTAAATAAATAAGCTTGTTGCGCTAATATAAAGCTAGTAGCAAAAAAATTTTAAGCAATTAAAAAGCTACTTTATTTTTGTTTGCAATTAAAAACAAAGTTATTAATTAGCATTATATTATTATAAAGGTTATAAAAATATATAAATACTTTTTTTAGAACTTTATTAACAAGTTTTATAGCAATTTTAAAAAAAAAGTTAGAAAAAAGTTTTTTAGCAATAAGAAGTTTACTTATTACACTTTTGAAAAGCTTTAACGCGGCTAAAAAAATTAAAACATATATAACAGCTGCAAAAACTGTAAAAATTGCAAAAGCTATAAGCATAATAACAACAACAATAAAAAAAGCAAAAATAAAAATTAAAACAAAAAAAAAGGCTTAAAGTGCTATAATTATAGCAATTAAAATTATATTGCTAAAAACTATTTTAATAAAAAAAACAATAATTAATTTATTTAATATTAAACTAACGTTTTTAAAAAGCTAATTAAAATTTAAAACTTTTTTATTAAATTAAGTAATACTTTTATTTATTTAGCTATTATAAACCTTATAGATTTTATTAAACTTATAAAGTTTTATAACTAAGCTATTGCTAAAAAAAGTATTATTTAAGCCTTTATTTAAAAAGCAAAAAACATTTTAAGTGTTTATATAAGCTTAAGCACGTTTTAAATAGCAAAGTTATACAAAAAGCTTTTGTTTAACATTAAATTAAACGTTAAAATTAAAAACAAAAAAACAAAATTTATTAAAAGCATTTTTATTAACTTAAAAGCTAAAAGCAAAGCTTTTATTATTTTTATTAAAAGTAGCGCTATAACTATAAAAAAAGTTAAAACTATTAAATATAATTTACGTTTATTTAAAAAAGCGCTAATAAAATTAACTATTAAATATATACTTTTTATTTTAGCATTTTTTTTAAAAATTATATTAAAAAAGCGGTTTTATTATAGCAAAAGCTATTTTAACAAATATACTTTTTATAATCGCACAAGTTATAAAGTTATAAAAATTAATATATATAAACAAAGTTTTTTTTTATAAGTTTATAGCAAAGCAAAGCTAGCTTTTATAAAACAAAAGCAATAAAAGTACGCGCTAAAAATAATTTATAAAGCTATAAAGCTAAAAAAATTAATATTAGCTATAATAATAAATAGTTAAATATATATAATTAAAAAGCTTAAAAATAAGCTTTTTTTTTAGTATTATAAGCTATATTATTTTAGCACTAAACGTTTTATTTAAATTATTTATATAATTATAAAAATAAATCTAAACTTTAAAAAAGTTAAATATTTTTTTTGTTTTGCTTATAATTAAGCAAAATTTTAAAAGCTTATTTTAAAAAAGCTAATTAAAAAAACAAAATATTTAAAAAAAGTAATATAAATAAATTTAAAAGCTATTTAATTAATTATTATTAAAAGCTATAAATATTATTTGTTGCTTATTAATAATAATAATAAATATTATACATTTATAACGTATAAAACTAAAAATAGTACTAAATAAACTATAATAAATTATTTTGTTAAAATAAATAAAAGCTTAAAAAATTTAATTTTTTAGTTAAAAAATATTATATGTAAACATATATACGCTTTTAAAATAAATAATAGCTAAAAGTTTAGCATAAAAAATTTAAAAAAGTTTTGTTATAAATACGCAATTTAATTAATTTTGTTTTTTTTAATAAATTAGTACTAAAATAGTATAGCTAAACAGTTTATTAGTTTTATGCAAAGCGAAGCTAAAGCATGTTTTATTTAATTTTAGCTGTTTTTATGCTTTTAAAACAAAAATATAAAAACTGTTGTTTATATAATTAATTGTACTAGTTAGTTTTTAATAAAAAGTTGTACTTTTTATAAAAAGTTTATAAACAGCTTATACTTAAGCAAAAACTATGCGCTTAAAATAAGCTACTTATATATATTAAGCTTTTGTTGTATAGCTTATATAAACAAATCCAAGCAGATTGCCGCAAAAAAAATAAACGTTAAAAAAGCAAACGCAACATTTTTAAGCTATAAAAGCATATATAATTATATAATATAGCTAATTAACAATAATTACAAATTATAAACATTATATATTATATTTTTTAAACATTTAAAAGATTTTACAACTAATTTTTTTAATTTTAAAAACATTATACAATTTTTATTACAAAAAATATAATAGCAACTACGCTGCCGGCACCAAAAAATAAAAAATAAAACAAAAATTAAAAACAAAAATAATAACGTAGTTAACAAAAACGTTTTAAAAAACAGCGCTTTGCTTAAAAAAAAACGCTTTTTAAAAAAAAAAAAAGCTAGCATTGTTATAAATATATGTTTACAAAGCCCTTAACAACTATTTTAATATAGTTTATACGCTTTAAATAGCTTTTTGCTAAAAAAAATAAATAAAGCTAAAAAAGATTCTAAAAGCGCTATAAATAGCAAGTTTAGCTATTAAAACTTTTAAGTTAGCAAAATATAAACAATAGCAAGTTGCTTAAACAGCTTTACAATAAGGCTAAACAACATATAAAAAGCACTTTATATAAATTATTTATAAAATTTGCTGTTTACGTTTTTTATAAAGCTATTTATTTTTAATATGCTAATATTAAAAAAAGCGCTAAAAAGTTTTAAGCAAAAAAAGTAGCTTAAAGCAATTTTTACAAAAATTAAATGCATTTTTAACAAAAGCACGTTTAATTTTATTAATTAAAATAAAGCTGTATATAAACATTTTATAAACTTTATATAGGTATTAAAAAAGAAATATTTTTTTATAAATAAACTAAACAAATATAAAGCGTAAATATGCGCTAAAAGTTTTATTTAAAAAAAAAGAATTAATTACAAAAAAACTTTAGCGTTAACTATAAAAGCGGCTTTATAAAAAATTCTAATAGCGCTAGCTGCAGCATGCAAATAATATATTATTTAAATAGATTTTATTGCAGCGTACTTTAATAGCAAGCTTTGCTAACATATATTTATAAAGCAATTTTAAATACTTAAAAAGTATTTTAAAGCTTATGCTGCTAAAAAAAAAAGCATTAATAGCTTATAAAAAAGATTATTAAGTTAATAAACTTTTTATACAAACTAAAGCAGTTAAGCTATAAATAGCAAATTAAAGCGAAAAAAATTATAAAATTAGTTAGTTTTGCACTTTTAATATTAAATAATACAATTTATTATAACAAAAATATTAATAAAGCTGTTGCTTTTTATGTCATAATTTAGGTGTACTACCAACTAAACTATTAATTAAAGTGTGTTTTTTTTGATTTTGTTTGCTTATATTACTATAATTTATTTAGGTATGCTTTACATACTATTTTTTGCTTTTATAAGCTTTAGTTTTATATAAGACCTACTATACAAAATATATATTATATTGTATTTAATTTTAAAAGATTTTCTAAACGTAACAATTTTAAAGCTTTTATTTAAAAATTATTTATAATATACAATTACTATAGCTTTAAAATAACTAGCTCGCTTTATTTTTCTTATAAAACTTTTATACACAAGTTATTTATAAAATAGCAACAAAACATTTTTAAATAATAACAAAAGCTAAAAGCTATCGAATTTTTTTAATACTAACATAATAAAACTAAAAAAAGCTTTTATTTAACTATTTTAATAACAAAATGCTTAATTAACTGTTAAATTTAACAAACTAAAAAAACAACTAAAGCAAAAAAAGCAGTTTACATTAAATTTATATAAACTGCGTTTTAAAAAAGCATATAAAATAACTACAAAAAAAAAAAAAAAAAAGGTTTTAAAAACTAAAAAATTAAAAAATTTAAAAAACTTTAACAATTTAAACACTTTTTATCAAACTTTTTATTATACTATTTTTTTTAATCGACAACCTAACTTTAGTTATTATACCAAAAATAACTCTTTTAATTTAAAACTATTTATATTATTATTTTTATTATTATTTTTATTTTTTGGCCGAAAAAGGCATTTTTAAAACCAAGCTAAACGCAAATCTTATTTGCAACGTTATTAAAACAAACATAATAATAAGTTTAACAATAATACAAACTTAAACAAGCTATTTAAATTTAAATACCTTTTATTTAAAATAAATTTTATTTATAACAAATAAGTTAAATAAATTTAAAAGCTAAACTTTATATTTATTAGCTTAACACGCAAATTTTAACGTTATTTTAAACGCATTTTGTATATATATAACAAAATAAATTAAGCTTGCAAAAACTAATACTGTAGCTTTATTTAAAGCTTAAACAGCAAAAACTAGCATTAATATAAACATAATTAAAATATATTTTTTGCATAAACTAAAACTTTTATTTGCTAATTAGTTTTTTTAAAAGCTAATATTAGTAGCAAATTAAAAATAGTTAAACAACTACTTAATTAAAACTTTAAAACTTTTAATTATTATTTTATTTAAATTAAAAACTAAAAAAGCAAACAAACTAACTTTAAAAAAGCTATACTATATTATCAAAAGCTTTTTATTATGCTTTAAAATAAAATACTTAATTATTTTAACTTACTACTTATTAAAAAAATTAATATAATAAATATAATTATATAACATTAAAAAATAATAAAACTAACTAAAAAAAATTAAAACTAAAAAAATTTTAAGCAGTTTAAATTTTAAACTAACTTTAAACTAAACAAAAGCTTTTAATAATACTAATACTTAAATAAAAAAATTATTATTATTAAAGCCAAAAACATATTAATATAATTAAAAAGCGTAATAGCTATTATATTAATAATAATTAAAAAGGTTTTAATTAAAACAGCATTAATAACAAGCATAAGCGTTGTATTATAAAAAAAATTTTATTAAATAGTAACAGCTTTTATTTTTTAGCAAAACGCGCTTATAATAGTAGCAACTTGCATAAAAACTACAAATTAACTATAAAAAATATTAAATGCTTTAATTATAATTAAATAAAGCATATAAATTATAATTGCTTATAATTTTAAAAAGCTAAAAAGTAAAAAATTTAAAAAATTTAAACTACTTATAATTTAAATAAATACTGTTTAAAAAACAATAACAATACTAATTATATTTAATTTAAGTTTTTATTAAAAAATTATGTAAGTAATAGCTAAAAAAAAAACAAATAAGCTTAGTTTTTAAAAATATTAAGTTTAAATTTAATTAATAGCTTTATATTTTAATTTTACAACGTTTTTATATTTTTTATAATGTTTATACTACGTTTTTTAAAAAACTTTTTATTTAAACTTATATTAATTTAAATTTATATGCTAAATATAATTACGTTAATTATACTTTTGCTTTTTATTATAAATTAAAAAAAGTTTTTTTTTATATTTATTTTTTATAACATGCTGCTAATAATACTTTTTTTATTTATAGCGCTTATTAAGTTTTTTATAAATTAATTAACAGCTGCAAAATTATTTAAAAATTCTGTTGCGCTTATATTGCTATTAATAAAAATAATAAACTTAAAAGCAGTTTTGTTTTGCTATTTTAGTTTATTTTAAAAAATTAAAATATTATATTAAACTTAAGCTTTAATTAATAATATTTTAAACTATAGTTAAAACATTTTAAACTAATAATAGCTTTTTAATTTGCAAAAGCTTGTTGCAATTAAAAGTTTTGTTAAATAATTATTTAACTGCCTAAACTTATATAGCTTAAAAAAATAAAGTTATTTTTAATTTAGTTAAAACTTAAAAAAGTTTTAGCTAAGTTTTATAACTTAGCCAATTTTTTTAATAATAATAAAGCTAGCTTACTTTTTTATTTTAAATATAATAATTTTATAATAAACTTGTAAAATAACGCTATAGTTTTTTATTATTTTATATATTTTTTAGCACAAAATAAGCTAATAGCTTTATAAACTTAGCTTAATAAAATATTAAAAAGTAAAAAAATATATAAATTTAAAAGCTTTGCTAACGCTTTAATTTTTTTTATACTTAAAAAAAATAAAAGCTTACGCTTATATATTAATTATAAAAAATTTAATAAAGTTATAATAAAAAATTGCTTTATTTTTTTTTATTTTTTTTTAAAAATGTTAAATAAGCTGTTTTATATTAAAATCTTTATCAAAATCGACTTTAAAAACGTTTATTATTATATACAAATTAAAAAAAAAAACAAATAAAAAACAGTTTTTTATATTAAATATAATTACTATAAATTTTTTATTATATTTATAAGTTTATATAATATTTTTGCTACTTTTTAAAATTATATATAAAAAATATTTAACAATATTTTAAATATTTTTTGTTTTGTATATATAAATAATATATTTATATTTTTAATAAACAAAAAGTTTTATATAAAATATATATAAAACGTTATTTAAAAACTATAAAAAACAAAATTATATATTAAACTTTTTAAATACTAGTTTTATTAAAAAAAACTTAATTTTTTAAAATATATTATATTTAGCAAAAAAATTAAAATAAATTTTAGCTATATTAACATTATTTAAAATTAACTACTTTTTTATTTTTATTATAAGCTATAAAAATTTTTAAAGTTTTATAACTTTTATTGCTGCTTTATTAAAAAATATTTTTAAGTTATAGCTTTATTAACTAAGTATTTAAAACAAAGCACAACTAAAACGAAAAAAAATTAAATTTTATTAAATAGTTTAATATATACAGCTTTTAATAAGCTAAAAAATTTATTTAAAAAAGTTATTTTTTTTATATATTTTAACTTTAAAAAGTAAATATTAATAAAAACCGATTTTTTTAAAATAGCGCTAGCAAAAATATTATTATAAAAAAACAATTAAAAACAGTAGCAACTTATTTTGTTTTATTTTTATATATTTAATAATATAAAAACAAAATATAATGTTTTTAATTAAAAAATGCTTGCTATTATAAAATATTTTAAGCATTAGCAGCACTATTTATAAAAAAATAAATTATTTATTAAAGTTTTAACTAATTATATTAATTTGCAAGCTTTTATAAAAATGCTTAAATTAAATAGCAAACAAGCTTAATAATATATATATTTAGCTTTTTTTAACTTTATTATTAAATATAAAAAAAGTAAGCAAAATAAAGCTAATATGCTTTTATACTACTTTAATTATATAGTTTATAAGGCCTAAAATGCTAATTTATTTTTTTTGTTAAAATAGAAAATTAAAATAGCTAATGCTAAAATAAAAAACTATATTTTTAAAACTTTTGCAAAAAAGATTTTTGCTATTAAATTAGCTGCAAAATATATTATTTTTATATAAACAATTATGCATTATTGTACGCATATAGCTATAAATAATAAAAACTTTTAAAACTTAAAGATTTAATAAAGTTTATAAAATTTAATTTTTTAAATTTAAAAAAAAAATTTTAAATGTTGTTAACTATATAAACAACTTTTAAATAAATAGCTTATAAAGCTTTAATAGTTTATTAAAAAATCTTTATTGCAATATAAAAGCAAAGCTTACATTTTTTTTAAAAAATTAGTTTATTTTTAATTTATTAAGCTATATTATAATAATTTTATAGCTAAATATTTTAGTTAAAATTATATATTAAAACTATTATAACAAAAGTTTTATTAGCAAACTATAAAAGCAAATGTTTATAACTATATAATTAAATATGCTATTTGTTTTAAATTTAAAGCAAAACACTACTAAAAATATAATGCTTTAAATATTTTTTTAATACTTATTAATTTTATAAAAAAACTATTTATAAATTTTATTACTAAATTATTTAAAACATTTTATTATAAAACTATTATTAATATAATATTTGTAATAATTAACTAATTTATTAAACTTATACACTTATTTTTTATTAATACTATTATTATTATTATTTAGCTAACAGTTTTATTTTATAAAAAAATAAAATATTATTTTAAAGCTTTTATAAGTATAGTTTTTAATAAAGATTTTGTTTTTATTAGTTAGTTTTAGTTAGATTTATGCTACTACTTTAAAATTAAAAAAAGATTTTTAACTATATTTTATTTTTAAATTAATAGCTAAACTAAAAAAATAAACCAAATTATAAAAAGTTATTTTTAATGCTTTATTAATAATAAACAAATTAATTAGCTTTAGCTATTACTACAAGCTTTTTTTGCAATAAATATAATTATTAACAGCATTATTAAAAAGTTGCTTTTTAAAGCATTATATAAATATATTTTAAAATTTAAACCTTTTATTAAAAACAACTTTACTTTAAAAAAAGTATTATTAATATAAAACCGGCTATATAAATTAAAAACTATTTGCAACAAATTAACAAATTAATAACGCAATATAATTAAAAAATATATAAAAAATTACAACATTAAACATATTTTTAAAAGTTTTTATACTAAAAAATTAATAGCTTTATTAACTTAAAACTTTAAATTTTAAAATTATAAATTAGCTTTTAAGTTTATTAAACCTTTTAAAATTTTAAAAATAATTAGATTATAAGCATATTATTTAACACTTTTATATTAATATAATTAAATTTATAACATATTTTTTATACAATTATTAAAACTTTAAACAGTTAAAACTTTAAACATTTTACTTATGCTTATATTAAAAAATGCTAAAAATAAATAAAAAGTAAAAAATATAATAATAAAAATAATATACTAAAATAAACTATATTATAAAATTAAATAAAAAAGCTAGCCAAATAAATATAATTAATAAGTATTAGCTATTAATATTATTACTTTTACATTTATTAAAAAATTTGAAAAATAATAAAGTTATAAAAGAAAATAATAAAAATTAAAGCTATTTAAGCTAGCGTTTTTAGCACAAAAAAACCTTAAAGCTAAGTTAATTAATCTTTAATAAATTTTTAAAATACTAGTTTTAAAAAACGCTAGCAAAACTTAAAATTTTAGCATAATAAAAATCGAACTTATTATTTTAAACTTTAAAAATGTTTGCGCTTTATTAATAAACTACACGTTAACTAAACTTAACTTTATTTAGTATTAAATTCAAATATATTATTATGTTTTAATTTATTGTTGCAAGCATTTTAAAACGCGTTATTAATATTAATTTTAATAAAATTTTTAACTTTTTTAGCAAATTGCTTTATTACTAAATATTAAGCAGTATAACTAATATTTAAAAGCTAAAAACATAACATAGTTGCTTAATAATATTAAGTGCGCTGCTTTATAGTTTAAGCAAATTAGTTTTAAATATAAAACAAAAATTATAATAATTATTAATAGCGCTAGCAACAATAAAAAAAATAAATAAACATATTAAACAGCATTATTTAGCTATATATGCTTTATAAGCTAAAAAATGCTTTTAATTATATTTAAGTTAGCAAAATAAAATAAATAAAATAAAATAAAATATAGCTACTTTGCTATTTTTAATTTTATTAATTATGTTATATACAGCTTAATAAACTATAAAAAAATAATAAAAACTTTAAAAAAGCTAAAATTAAACAGCTGCAATTTTTTTGCAATAAGCTTTTAAACTTGCTTAAAAAATATTAGCATTTATATTAGTTTTAACTAGCAAAGCAAAATTGTTATTGTTAATATAACAAGCTTAAAACATATATTTATTTTATTTAAAAAGCTTTAACATTTAAACAGCTTTAAATTGCATTATAAAAAAAATCTAGATTATAAGCAGCAATTTATATAAAAAAATAATATAAAACAATTTATAGCTTAACAAGTTTTATAGTTTTTACTACAGCTAATATAAAAAAACAAAATCGTTTTTTTATATATATATAAGATTTTTAAAAGCAGGCTAGCCTAAGGCTAAAACGTATACGCTGCAACATTTTAATATTAACAATATACAAAAAAACTAATTATATAAAAAAGCTTTTTACAGCAGCTAAACTTATGCTAACGCGCCTAACAAGTTTAATAACGTTAACAATAAAAAAGTATAATAACAAAATAATAAACAATAAAAACAGTAATTTAAATAAAAAAAATAAATAAATAAAGCTTAAAAATAATTAAAATAAAAAGATAATTGGCGGCAACTAAAGCTAAGATTAACAAAAAATGTTGGCGGCGGCTAAAAAAAAAAAAAAGAAAAAAAAAAAAAAGAGGAAAAAAAATATAACAAGCTATATACTTTGTTTTCGAATTAGCTTGCTAAGTAATTTGCGTTTAAAGTAACACGTTATTGCAGGCCTAAGTATTTAGAAATTACCTAAAATGCACAAAATTTTTTTATTAGCTAAAAATTTTTATTATTTATATTACTTTTTTTATTGTTTACACTTATTTTTTATTAATTTTAATTAATTTTTAATTTTATATTATATTTTGTTATAATTTTATTTTTAATTATATTAGTACTACTTATAACAATATTTAACTTTATACTTAGGTTAAAACAACTTATTATAAAAAAAAAAAATAATTGTTATAATTTAAATGCATTATTAACTAAACTATTAATTAAAGTATGTTTTTTTTAATTTTGTTTGCTTATATTACTATAATTTATTTAAATGTGTTTTACACACTATTTTTTGCTTTTACAAGCTTTAGTTTTATATAAAACCTATTATACAGAATATATATTATATTGTATTTAACCTTAAAAGACTTTCTAAACGTAACATTTTATGTTAACAATTTTTTGCTGTTTAGTAATAATTTTAAGCATTTTAAACTAGTAGCTAAAAATGTTATAATTTAGGTGCACTATTAACTAAACTACTAATTAAAGTATGCTTTTTTTAATTTTGTTTGCCTATATTATTATAATTTATTTAAGTGTGCTTTGCACACTATTTTTTGCTTTTACAAGCTTTAGTTTTATATAAGACTTATTATACAAAATTTATATTATATTATATTTAACTTTAAAAAACTTTTTAAACGTAACAATTTTAAAGCTTTTATTTAAAAATTATTTATAATATACAACTATTATAGCTTTAAAACAACCAGCTTGCTTTATTTTTTTTATAAGATTTTTATATACAGGTTACTTATAAAATAATAATAAAACATTTTTAAATAATAACAAAAGCTAAAAGCTTTTAAATTTTTTTAATACCAACATAATAGAACTAAAAAAAGCTTTTACTTAATTATTTTAATAGCAAAATGCTTAATTAACTGCTAAGCTTAACAAACTAAAAAAACAATTAAAGCAAAAAAAGCAGTTTATATTAAATTTATATAAACTGCGTTCTAAAAAAGCATATAAAACAACTATAAAAAAAAAGAAAAAAAAGATCTTAGAAACAAAAGAATTAAAAAATTTAAAAAACCTTAACAATTTAAACACTTTTTATCAAACTTTTTATTATACTATCTTTTTTAATCGATAGTTTAACTTTAGCTATTATATTAAAAATAACCTTTTTAATTTAGAGCTACTTATATTATTATTTTTATTATTATTTTTATTTTTTAGCTAAAAAAGGCATTTTTAAAACCAAGCCAAACGCAGATCTTATTTGCAACATTATTAAAATAAGCACAATAATAAGTTTAACAGCAATGCAAACTTAAGCAAGCTATTTAAATTTAAATACTTTTTACTTAAAATAAATTTTATTTATAACAAATAAATTAAATAAATTTAAAAGCTAAGCTTTATATTTATTAATTTAATATATAAGTTTTAGCGTTATTTTAAACGCATTCTATATATATATAGCAAAATAAATTAAGCTTGCAAAAACTAATACTGTAGCTTTATTTAAAGCTTAGACAGTAAGAACTAGCATTAATATAAACATAATTAAAATGCATTTTTTGTATAAACTAAAACTTTTATTTGTTAGTTAGCTTTTTTAAAAGCTAATATTAGCAGCAAGTTAAAAATAGTTAAGCAGCTACTTAATTAAAACTTTAAAACTTTTAACTATTATTTTATTTAAATCGAAAACTAAAAAAGCAAACAAACTAACTTTAAAAAAGCTATGCTATATTACTAAAAGCTTTTTATTACGCTTTAAAATAAAATACTTAGTTATTTTAACTTACTATTTATTAAAAAAATTAATATAATAAATATAATTATATAACGTTAAAAAATAATAAAACTAACTAAAAAAAATCAAAACTAAAAAAATTTTAAACAGTTTAAATCTTAAACTAATTTTAAATTAAACAAAAGCTTTTAATAATATTAATACTTAAATAAAAAAGATTATTACTGCTAAAGCTAAAAACACGTTAATATAACTAAAAAGCGTAATAACTACTATATTAGTAATAACTAAAAAAGTTTTAACTAAAACAGCATTAATAACAAGCATAAGCGCTGTGCTATAAAAAAATTTTTATTAAATAACAACAGCTTTTATTTTTTAGCAAAACGCGCCTGCAATAATAACAACCTGCGTAAAAATTATAAGTTAGCTATAAAAAGTATAAAATATTTTAATTATAACTAAATAAAGCATATAAGTTATAACTGCTTGCAACTTTAAAAAGCTAAAAAGCAAAAAATTTAAAAGATTTAAACTACTTATAACTTAAATAAGTACTGTTTTAAAAACAATAATAATGCTAACTATACTTAATTTAAATTTTTATTAAAAAGCTATACAAATAATAGCTAAAAAAAAAATAAGTAAGCTTAGTTTTTAAAAATGTTAAGTTTAAATCTAGTTAATAGCTTTATATTCCAATTTTATAACGTTTTTATACTTTTTGCAATATTTATACTACATTTTTTAAAAAACTTTTTATTTAAACTTATACTAATTTAGATTTATATGCTAAATATAATTATATTAGTTATACTTTTGCTTTTTATTATAAATTAAAAAAAGCTTTTTTTTATATTTATTTTTTACAACATGTTACTAATAGTACTTTTTTTACTTATAGCGCTTATTAAGTTTTTTGTAAATTAATTAACAGCTGCAAAGTTATTTAAAAATTTTGCTGCGCTTGTATTGCTATTAATAAAAATAACAGATTTAAAAGCAGCTCTGTTTTATTATTTTAATTAACTTTAAAAAATCAAAGTATTATATTAGACTTAGGCTTTAATTAATAATATTTTAAACTATAGTTAAAACATTTTAAACTAGTAATAGCTTTTTAATTTGTAAAAGCTTGTTGCAATTAAAAGTTTTGTTAAATAATTATTTAACTGCTTAAACTTGTATAGCTTAAAAAAATAAAGTTATTTTTAACTTAGTTAAAACTTAAAAAAGTTTTAGCTAAATTTTATAATTTAGCCGATTTTTTTAATAATAATAAAGCTAGCTTATTTTTTTATTTTAAGCGCAATAATTTTATAATAGATTTATAAAACAATATTACAGTTCTTTATTATTTTATATATTTTTTAGCATAAAATAAGCTAACAGCTTTATAAACTTAGCTTAATAAAATATTAAAAAGTAAAAAGATATATAAATTTAAAAGCTTTGCAAACGCTTTAATTTTCTTTATACCTAAAAAAAATAAAAGCTTACGCTTATATATTAATTATAAAAAATTTAATAAAGTTATAATAAAAAATTGTTTTATTTTTTTTTTTTTTTTAGAAATATTAAATAAGCTGTTTTATGCTAAAGTTTTTATTAAAATCGACTTTAAAAACGCTTATTATTGCATACAAGTTAAAAAAAGAAATAAATAAAAAACAGCTTTTTATACTAAATATAATTATTATAAATTTTTTGTTATATTTATAAGTTTATATAATACTTTTGCTACTTTTTAAAATTATATATAAAAAACATTTAATAATATTTTAAATATTTTTTATTTTGCATATATAAATAATATACTTATATTTTTAATAAATAAAAAGTTTTATATAAAACATATATAAAACATTATTTAAAAATTATAAAAAGCGGAATTATATGCTAAACCTTTTAAATGCTAGTTTTATTAAAAAAAATTCAACTTTTTAAAATATGTTATTTTTAGCAAAAAAATTAAAATAAACTTTAGCTATATTAACATTATTTAAAATTAGCTACTTTTTCGTTTTTATTATAAGTTATAAAAATTTTTAAGGTTTTGCAACTTTTATTGCTGCTTTATTAAAAAGTATTTTTAAGTTATAGCTTTATTAACTAAGTATTTAAAACAAAGCGCAACTAAAATAAAAAAGAATTAAATTTTATTAAATAGTTTAGCGTATGCAGCTTTTAATAAGCTGAAAAACTTATTTAAAAAAGCTATTTTTTTTATACATTTTAACTTTAAAAAGCAAATATTAATAAAAACCAATTTTTCTAAAGTAGCGCTAGCAAAGATATTATTATAAAAAAACGATTAAAAATAATAACAATTTGTTTTATTTTATTTTTATATGTTTAACAATATAAAAATAAAATATAATGTTTTTAATTAAAAAATGCTTGCTATTATAAAATGTTTTAAGCATTAGCAGCATTATTTATAAAGAAATAAATTATTTATTAAAGTTTTAACTAATTATACTAATTTGTAAACCTTTATAAAAATGTTTAAATTAAATAGCAAATAAGCTTAATAATATATATATTTAGCTTTTTTTAACTTTATTATTAAATATAAAAAAGGTAAGCAAAATAAAGCTAATATACTTTTATGCCGCTTTAATTATATAGCTTACAGAGCTTAAAATACTAATTTACTTTTTTTGTTAAAACAAAAAATTAAAGTAGCTAATGCTAAAATAAAGAATTATATTTTTAAAACTTTTGCAAAAAAGATTTTTGCTACTAAATCGGCTGCAAAATATACTATTTTTATACAAACAGTTATACGTTATTATACGTATATAGCTACAAATAATAAAAACTTTTAAAACTTAGAAATTTAACAAAGTTTACAAAACCTAATTTTTTAAATTTAAAAAAAAGATTTTAAATATTGTTAGCTATACAAGCAACTTTTAAATAAACAGCTTATAAAGCTTTAATAATTTATTAAAAAATTTTTATTATAATATAAAAGCAAAGCTTATATTTTTTTTAAAAAATTAATTTATTTTTAGCTTATTAAGCTGTATTATAATGATTTTATAACTAAACATTTTAGTTAAAATTATATATTAAAACTATTATAGCAAAAGTTTTATTAGCAAACTATAAAAGCAAATGTTTATAACTATATAACTAAATATGCTATTTGTTTTAAATTTAAAGCAAAATATTATTAAAAATATAATGCTTTAAATGCTTTTTTAATATTTATTAGCTTTATAAAAAAACTATTTATAGATTTTATTATTAAGTTATTTAAAACATTTTATTATAAAACTATTGTTAACGTAATATTTGTAATAATTAATTAATTTATTAAACTTATACATTTATTTTTTATTAACACTACTATTATTGCTATTTAGTTAGCAGTTTTATTTTATAAAAAAATAAAATGTTGTTTTAAAGCTTTTATAAATATAGTTTTTAATAAAAATTTTGTTTTTATTAATTAGTTTTAGTTAAATTTATACTACTACTTTAAAATTAAAAAAAGATTTTTAATTGCGTTTTATTTTTAAACTAACAGCTAAACCAAAAAAATAAATTAAATTATAAAAAGCTACTTTTAATGCTTTATTAATAATAAATAAACCAATTAGCTTTAGCTATTGTTACAAGCCTTTTTTATAATAAATATAACTATTAACAGCATTATTAAAAAATTGCTTTTTAAAGCATTATATAAATATATTTTAAAATTTAAACTTTTTGTTAAAAACAATTTTATTTTAAAAAAAGTATTATTAATATAAAACTAGCTATATAAATTAAAAACTATTTATAATAAATTAATAAATTAATAGCATAATATAATTAAAAAATATATAAAGAATTATAACGCTAAATATATTTTTAAAAGTTTTTGTATTAAAAAATTAATAGCTTTATTAACTTAGAACTTTAAATTTTAGAATTATAAGTTGGCTTTTAAGTTTATTAAACTTTTTAAAATCTTAAAAACAGTTAAATTATAAGCGTATTGCTTAACATTTTTATATTAATATAATTGAATTTATAACATATTTTTTATACAATTATTAAAACTTTAAACAGTTAAAACTTTAAATATTTTATTTATGCTTGCATTAAAAAATGCTAAAAATAAATAAAAAGTAAAAAATATAGTAAAAAAAATAATATATTAAAATAAATTATATTATAAAATTAAATAAAAAAGCTAGCTAAATAAATATAATTAGTAAGTATTAACTATTAATATTATTATTTTTATATTTATTAAAAAATTTAAAAAATAATAAAGTTATAAAAAAAAATAATAAAAATTAAAGCTACTTAAGCTAGCGTTTTTAATATAAAAAGATTTTAAAGCTAAATTAATTAATTTTTAACAAACTTTTAAAACATTAGTTTTAAAAAACGCTAATAAAACTTGAAATTTTAACATAATAAAAATTAAACTTACTACTTTAAACTTTAAAAATATTTGCGCTTTATTAATAAGTTATATATAAACTAAACCTAATTTTATTTAGTATTAAACTTAAATATATTATTATGTTTTAACTTATTGTTATAAGCATTTTAAAACGTATTACTAATATTAATTTTAATAAAATTTTTAACTTTTTTAGCAAATTGTTTTATTGCTAAATATTAAATAATATAATTAGTATTTAAAAACTAAAAACGCAACATAATTGCTTAATAATACTAAGTGCGCTGCTTTATAGTTTAAACAAATTAGCTTTAAATATAAAATAAAAACTATAATAACTATTAATAACGCTAATAATAATAAAAAAAATAAACAAATATATTAAACAGCGTTATTTAGCTACATATGCTTTATAAGCTAGAAAATACTTTTAATTATATTTAAGTTAACAAAATAAAATAAATAAAATAAAAAAAAATATAATTATTTTGCTATTTTTAATTTTATTAATTATATTATATG